>JADDOH010001994.1:0-139244 GCA_016648135.1 Agrypnia vestita | reverse complement strand
CGGTCGTGAAGGAGACGCCAGTACCGAGAGCGGACCCGAAGCGGATCGAACAGATCTCGAAGTTGCAACACTTCGATTCCGACGAGTGGTCAGGCGTTCGCTATGCGGAAACGCAGAGAACCTACGCGGTGACTCCCACATTTGTGGAATTGTCGGTGAACGACGACTTGAGAAGGATCGATAACGCGCCGACCCATACTGGCTTGCTGAAAAGATCGCTCGCCGCGCTTTCAATCGCCTTGCTCGCCCAGAGGGAGACCCTGAGATACGGGATGCAATTGCTGGTGAATTGGATCTCTTCGAGCGGATTCAGTCGATGTTCACCAGCGATGCTCCGTACAATAAGGTTTCGGACGACATCCTGCAGATTGTGTGTGGCAGACGGGCAGAGTGTATACTGAACCGGCGAAAGGCCATATTGGAGGGCTTCAAAGACCCTTTCGTGCGAGAAGGTGCGGCCAAAATCCCTCCAAGCTCGGGATACTGGTTCAATAGGGAAGAGCTATCGGCGTATATCCTAAAGAACGGGGGGCCAGGAGAAGGTGATGGTCTCGCCCGCAACCCGAAACCTGGCCCAACCGTCAACATCTCAGCCCCAGCCGTCAACTTCTCGTCGAGCTCCGAACCAGGGATACCTCCAGTCCCGTAATCCCTTTCTGCCGGAGCCGAGGCACAGGGAGCGAGGCTCAGGGAACCCGAACAGGAGACCTAACCGGAAGGCAGACCACGGCCGAAAACCCGCTGGTGACCGTAGCCGTAGAGGTAGAAGATGACGCGAGGCTGAACAACCAGTTCTGGGGAGGACGCTTGAGGAGGTTCCAAAGCACGTGGAAGGAGTTCGGGGCACCACCTATAGTGCTGAGAATCCTCAAGGGCGCGAGAATCCCCCTTGTGGCCAAACCTCCGTTAGTCTTCCCCACCAGGCAGCTGTTGAGCAGCTTCAGCACGAAGGAGTCTCGAGACATGTCGAGTCACATTCAGGCCCTGAAGATGTCAGGCGTGCTGGAAAGAGCAGATCATTCTCCGAGCTTCATCTCAAATCTGTTTCTAACTCCGAAGTCGGACAACTCCCTAAGGCCGATATTCAACCTGAAGGCGTTGAATGCCTTTGTGGAGGCGAAACCCTTCAAGCTGTTCAACCACTTTCGGGTCCCAGACTTCCTCCAGCCCAAAGATTGGTTGGTGAAAATCGACCTAACCCAGGCATACTTTCACCTACCAATAGCGGAATCGCACCGAAAGTTCCTGAGACTGTACTACCAAGGGGAACTTCTCCAGATGACCTGCCTGCCCTTTGGCCTGTCATCAGCCCCGAGAATGTTCGCAACGCTGTCAAACTGGCTAGCGGGACTCTTGCGGAAGAGAGGAATAAGGACCGTAGTCTACCTGGACGACTTCCTTCTGGCCAATCAGTCAAGGGACCTGCTAGCGACCCAGGCAGTAGAGACGGTCAATCTGTTCCAGCATCTGGGTTGGTGCATCAACCGCGACAAGTGTGTCCTTATACCTACCCAAAAGCTGGAGTTTCTGGGCATAACTTGGGACACCGAAGCCAACCAGAAATCCCTCTCGGACCGCAAGTGCTCTGGCCTTCGCCAAGTACTGCGCCGCCCGATCGAGGCCGGCAGTTGCTCCCCCAAGCAGGTTCTAGGCCTCTTGGGAAGCCAACCAGAAATCCCTCTCGGACCGCGAGTGCTCTGGCCTTCGCCAAGTACTGCGCCGCCCGATCGAGGCCGGCAGTTGCTCCCCCAAGCAGGTTCTAGGCCTCTTGGGGAGACTCAACTTCGCAAACTTCGCCACCCCTCGGGGTCGTTTGCATTGCCGAAGACTGCAGAGATTCAGCCGCCAGCTGCAGAGGCACGAGCCATCCAGACAAGTGGAGCTTCCTGCCGCGGTTCGGCAAGACCTAGAGTGGTGGTTGGAGGCCGTAGGGGAGTCCTGCCCAATACACGAAGCCCCCTTCTCCCACTTCCTGACTACAGACGCAGCGGACGCAGGTTGGGGCGGCCAGGTGGACGACAAGACGATATCAGGCCAGTGGTCCCCAGAGCAGATGCGGTGGCATTCCAACCAGAAAGAAGCCTTCGCTGTTTACGCAGTGATCAGGGATCACGCTTACCTGCTAAGAGGAACGAAGACCCTACTGCAGACAGACAACAAGACAGTAGTGGCTTACATCAACAAGGAGGGGGGGACAAGATCATTGGGCCTTCTGAAGATAACTCGAGACCTCCTAGAGTTTATCGACCAGCAGGAAATATCTCTGACAGCGCAGTACATTCCAGGGAGATACAACGGGATTGCGGACCGACTCTCTCGGGGGACACCACTCCCGGAATGGCACCTCCTGGAACCAGCGACAGAGGAAATATTCCGAATATGGGGACGTCCTCAGATCGACCTCTTCGCATCGGCCACCGCCCATGTGGTGCCAAACTACGTGTCGCTAGACTCAACCGATTGCTCGGCCTCCTATCTCAACGCATTCAGTCAGCATTGGGATTACGAGCTGGCCTGGGTATTTCCGCCGCCGAATCTCGTCCCAAGAGTACTGGCGCACTTGAACCTGGCAAGAGGCACCTTTCTCCTAGTTGTGCCAAGATGGGAGAAGACATTCTGGAGGGCCGATCTCAAACAACGAGCAAAGGGAGGGCCAATAAGCGTAAGAGATCTGAAGAGCGTCCTGATCGATACGTCGACAGGGTTTCCCCCACCGAGGGTGTCGGACCTCCAACTGGAAGTTTGGAGAATAGCAGTGGGTGGGAACAGGCTATAGCGGATTGGAGCCAGGAGGAACAGCAGCTGTTCAGATCTGGCTGGAGAGGCTCAACGCTGAACACCTACAAGCCGGCCTGGGATAGGTGGCAGCGATGGTGTACCACGCATTCTGTCCAACCTCATAACCCTCCCCCTGCAACAGTGGCAAGATATCTGGCCAACCTGTTCATCCACGAAGGGCTAGCCCCTCGAACAATATTGGTCCACAAATCGGCAATCGTATCCTTCTGTGGCCCAGCTCTTGATGCAGATAAGATTAGCTCGAACTTCCTCGTCAGGCACGTCCTTAAAGCCATCTCGGTTTCTGGTGGATGCACTGAGAGACTCCCGATCTGGAACCCCCGAGTAGTGGGGGAGTGGCTACGTGAAAACCCGCCAAGGAACAGCCGGTATGACGTGTCAAGGAGGACGGCCATACTACTCATCATGGCATCTGGGCGAAGAGTCCAAGATCTGACACTTCTCAGAGTCACCCCGGACCGATTGATCGACAAAGGAGACTCCACCACGCTATGGCCAGCCTTTGGAGCGAAGACTGACACGGCAAGACACAAACAATCGGGATGGAGGTTGAGCGCATCGGATGAAAGGAACATCAACCCCTTGTTTTGGATCCGAAAGCTGGTCTCACTCTCACAGCCGAGACGAAAGCCGGACATGAAAGAACTATTTGTGACGACAGCAGGTGAAGTAAAGCCAGCTTCACGGACAATGATAGGTGGTTGGATCAAGTCAATCCTAAGAGAGGCTGGAGTGGAAGCAACGCCAGGAAGTGTTCGTTCTGCTGTGGCTTCGTTGAATTGGCTGGAAAACTACCCGATAGAGGAGATCTTGTCAAGGGGAAACTGGCAGAGTGAAATCACCTTCCGAAAATTCTACCAAAGAGAGATAGTAGATAAGCCCAAGCAACAATGCCCCCAGAGCTCATTAGCGCCTCTCTTTACGCCAATATAGGCAGTCACATATAACGTCGAACCACTAGGTCACCAGGTGATAACAAACAGATCTCTCATAATGGATTCCAGGCGTCGAGACGGAACACAAAATAAAAGAATTTTACCTTCCATTAAAATTCCTATTTTGTTTCCCTCGACGCCTGGAATCCAGGTAATCCCTACCTGGTGCATTATGAGTCATATGAAAGAAAAACCGTTGCGCCGACGCAACCGGAAACAGGGATACCAGCGGGAATAAATTGTCGCAAACAGGGAATCAGAGGGGGTAGGAACGCGTGAATAAGTGCCGAAACAGCAGGCTGTTCTCTCTCATAATGGATTCCAGGCGTCGAGGGAAACAAAATAGGAATTTTAATGGAAGGTAAAATTCTTTTATTACGTATTAATATTTAAAGCCTTAACATATCAGTGTATGTCATGTTTGCCGTGGTTAATTGACACAATTGATGTACCGTGGGTCATTATGCAACTTATGATTTTCGAGGTGGATGGACGCTTTAATTTTTATTGAGACCTAGAACTAGTGTGAAAAGTTATAAAACATTTACTCTATCAAGTTATGACATAACAATCTCCAATGATGAATTTGATTGTAAATTTTGTTTCAGTCGGGAACGTGACTACCGTCACGAGCTGCTGGGTGAGGCGATGAAGGCCGGCACTCCCTTCGCTTTATGGAACGGGCCCACTATCGTAGCCTGGCTGGAGCTCTGGGTGGGCATGCCTGCTTGGTATGTAGCCGCCTGCCGAGCTAATGTCAAATCAGGGGCCATCATGAGTGCACTCAGTGACCAGGAAATTCAGAGGGAGATTGGTAATGTCCTATTCTTTAAGTTTATGATTCCAGATATATTAATTAAATTGTATTAAATGTAATGTATGAATATAACATATCAAATCTATCTGGTAGTATCAACTTGGTTTATAGTAATCTTTCATTTGAACTATTGATTATTGCATTTCAACCAATCACACAACCCGTATTCCTAAAAATCTATGGTTTTTATGAAACATTGCTATAATTCAAGATGATACAACTGGCCCTAAGTTAAATAGTTTCAATCTTTCTTTTTTAAAATAACAATTATTTTATTTAGTTTCTGGACCAAATCACAAACTTGAGTCTAATTTGATACTCTGACTTTTAAAAATGACATCCATTGCAGTATTGCCCAATTTATAAAACATATTACCCAATCGCGCGTTTGAATGTATTCCATTATAATTTTTTTTTTCTTTTTTGTCGTGGTTTTTTACCATAATGTTTTCATTTTGGCAATTGCAATACAAAAATAAAAAAATGGTGGAAATATTTAATTTTACTGAGTATAAATGAAAACAAATAATGCGCTATAAATATTGGGCGGATAGGCCAAGAAAGGGGTACCTGTATTGTATAAAATTGGAAAATGTTTGATATTACCTTTTCTAAAATAATTTATAAACCATTAGATAATCACTGGTTCTCTCAAATTTAGACATAAAGTTTATCCATTTTTCTTTCTAACCATCAAACTAATATTGAATCATGTATGTGTTAGGTATCAGCAATCCACTGCATCGGCTGAAGTTGCGCCTTGCTATCCAGGAGATGGTTTCCCTCACCTCTCCCTCAGCACCTCCCACAGCACGCACAACCCTGGCCTTCGGGGACATGAATCATGAGTGGGTCGGTAACACCTGGCTGCGCTCATTAGGTACGTGAACTATTTATATTAAAGAATCTTCAATCAATCTTCTGGAACATTTTACCAGAATTTTCATGAAATAGTTGACATTGGTGTATAAGTTTTATTAATAAAACATATCTATTGCTAATATTGGTTGTTTGGAGAACATTAATAACCTCGCAGGACTGCATTTCTGCCTTGATTATGAGTCGAAAATGTTCAAGCGACCACGACCTAATATCAATAGTTGTGGAAATATGTGACATCAAAGTTTAATTTTTTTTCAATAGTTTTGACTTATTTTTTGGAAAATGTTGGAATATCATTACAGTAACTTGAATCGAATATGAAAAATTCATTCCCTTTAATACAAGTCAAATAAAATAATAAAAACATTGCAATTGGAATTTCTGTAGAGTTTTTATCATTTTATTTAACTTCTATAGAAACAAATGTATTTTTCGTAATCAATATAAGATACTGTTCATATATATATAGTTCAACGTTTTGTAGGAAAAAAAGTCAGAAATATCGAAAAAAAATGCAAATTTTGATATTGCATAACTCCTTAATTATTGATATTAGGTCATGGTTGCTTAAACATTTTCATCATATAAGACTAGTGATGAGCAAAGTACGGCCCGCGGGCCAGCTCCTCCGGCCCACAAAAGTATTTAATCCGGCCCGCCAACTTTCGAAATTATTTCAATTTTTTTTTTTTTTTTTTCAATTTTTATTTATTACATAATATGTACATTACAAACATTATGTTCAATGCATACATATTATTAACTTACATCTAAAAATATACATATACACATATACATACACATCCATATACACATATACATAAACACATATGTATACATACTTACACATATACATATACATACATACATACACACACACATACATATTGTGTATTAAAATACTAATTTATTATTAAACAATTATTAAACAATTAGAAGTGACCTGTATAATCTGGTCAAAGGTATAGGAGAATCCTGCTTCGGAAAACCCCCTCAGACACATGGAATATATCAATATCCAAAGCGATCTTGTTCAGCATAGCTGTAGCTTTTCCAACAGGCATAACCATCGGCAGGTTGGTCCTGTATATTGGAATGTGAAACAATCTATGCTGACGATGTCTAAGGTAATTATCAGGAACATACAAACCAATGCTCTGCATAATTTCAGTATTGTCGATCATACCGCGCAACAATCGATAAAAGTGTGTAATCAAATACACATTCCTTCTAGTCTCTAAACTATTGTAGCCAAGCATACCCTGGAGAAACTCGGTTGGGTAAAGCCAAGGATAATGCCCGTACTCTCTCATGTAGAGATATCTCAGTATATTATATTATTAGTATATTATATAGTAATATTATAAGTATACCTATTATATACTATTAATTTCGAAGGATCTTCGGCGTCAAAATATAATTATCGCGGGCTATTATAGCCAGCTGTATAAAGTAAATTATTTGAATTTGAAAAAAAAGCCATTTCTAGACTAGCCATGTAGTTGATATGTTGCGTTGCGATGCGGGTCCCAAGCAAGTTGAATTTTGTTGAGCGGGGGCGTAAAGAGCGGAGCGCGGCGAGGAGAGGGCGCGGGTGAACTTCGTTCAATCACAGGACAAAAACGACACAAGTCAGTCGTCACGTTGACAGTCGTCTGCTCTGTCGTTTCTATGCCAAAGCAACTGTCACCGATCGAGCCCAATGTGTTGTACAGTTTGTTGATCACGCCCAGCGATGTTTGGGTTGTCGTATGTCTGCGAACAGACTTTTTCGACCATGAAATTGCAGAAAAACTCAGCCAGAAATCGATTAACTGATGAGCATCTTTTCTCGCTGCTAAAGGTTACTTCTCCGCAGCTTAAACCTGCATTTGAAGACATTATGGCCAATCAAAAACATTTTCATATGTCTCACACCCCTACCGTAGCAGGGCCTTTGAATAAAAGTTAAATAATTGTAATCTGTAACTTATATTAGCGTTTGTGTGTAAAGTTTTATAATTAAAATATAGATTTTAAAACAAAATCCATTTTGGCTATACTCCTGGCCCTCCTCTGAAATTTCTTAAAACTTTCTGGCCCTCCATGAAGAAAGTTTGCCCACCACTGTATTAGACCATGACTGCTTGAACATTTTCGACTCATAATCAAGGCAGGAATATAGTCCTGCGGGGTTAGTACTGTTTTCCAAATAACCCTGTAAAGCTTACAATAAGAAATAAATAATGTTGTTTTCTAGGTATGCCCCAGTACCGAACTACCTTTATGGAATGTTTAGTGGATGCTCGAATGTTAGACCATCTCACGAAGAGAGATTTAAGAACACAACTTAAAATGGTTGATAGTTTTCATAGGTAAGTTAACATTGAATTAATGTTTTTACATTTATATGAATATCAAAATTATCATTATTGTTTCTCAATTTTTTTTTCTTTCTTTAAAACTAAATGGAGATGCAAACACAGAATAAGTGTCACATCAATATTCTTACTATTTTCAAACCAAATTAAATGTTGTGCTACGAAAGTAGGATTAACTTGCTGGTTTTATGAAATGGGGCTCAAACCTCCAACCTTATCTCAGGAACACTAGGCAAGAGTCTTAACCACTAGACCAACAAGCTACTCTTTTTTTAATTTGGTAATTGTAAGCTTTTGATCATACTACTAATTAAGTATAATAATTATGTATATAATAAATAATTTGATATATGTACGTAACTAATTAGTGATTATTTTATTTTAGAACGAGTCTACAGTTTGGTATATCGTGTCTAAAGAGATTAAACTATTCCCGCTCAACATTAGAAGAGAGGCGGAGAGCTAGTGAAAACATTGTACAGGATGTCATGGTTTGGACAAATGAACGACTCATTAGATGGATAGCTCAGATTGGACTCAAAGTGAGTCAAGTCTTGCATTTATTTTTATGGAATGGTTTTATGTTATTTGTGGATGTAAAGGAAACAAAATATGTACTTGAGAGAAAACTGTTTTAAAATTAATGTTTTTTTTCCAGGAATATTCTAATAATCTTCTGGAGTCCGGAGTTCATGGGGCGTTGATAGCACTGGATGATGGATTCGATGTAAACAGCATGGCTCTTGCTTTACAAATCCCTACACAGAACACACAGGTACTTTCCATGTCTTCCCCACACCACACTCCACAAAATAGCAGTATATTGTCATCAAATTATAATATACTTCGGCAATGCATATGGAATACTCAAATTGAAAATTGAACTATTCTATCCTTGATTTTATATATTTTTTTAATTGAATTGGCTATTTCTATAATTTTTTTATAATTGGGCATGAATGAATCAAATTGTAGTATTGTGCTCAAAAGCGTTCTAATGATGTTTGTTGAACAATCAGGGGACCTATCATTGATAGGAAAGGTGATTTTGATGAACAGCTAGATGGGTGAAGACATTTCCAAATTATCCAGTGACAAAAATTTTAATGCGATTTATAAGAAAAGCAATGTTTGCAGTCTTATGAACAAAATGTGATTTAATATTGGCTCAAGCCAAATAAAAATAAATCAAAAGATCAAAGATGCATCACAAATGAATATGTATCTAACTAATTTATTCATGGCCTTGTATGTATATATGTAGCGCCTAATCCAAAACCCTCTAAAATGGATTTCTGATAATTGAATGCCTTACGGTCATTCATGCCAGTCGGCCGCACACTGGATGCTTTTTCGTACGAAATTGAGTAGTACGTATACGTACGAATATGAAAGTACATTCCTAACCTTCGAAGTAGTATTGAACATCGCACACTGCACACGATTTAGTAGTGCGTGTACGCACGTATAGATACGACGTCCGACACGATCCGGATTTGTTCGGAAATTTTTGCGATTTACGACGGATATTGAAAATTTTGTTAATTTGACACATGACCACAAATGTTTGTGGGACCAAAGTGATTCAACTATGTGACCATCAGCGCAGATCATGGTGGAGGATTTCTAAAGAACTAAAAAATACCTATAAGTTAAATAATATGGTTTAACGAAGGTGAGGTATAATTATGTACTTCGAACCAAAAACTTTTAAATATTTCTCCGATGTTATGAGCTTTCGTTGCACTTCGATTCTCTCCAGCATTTGTGAATCTATTAGATAGATAGTCATGAAATTTGTCATTATTTAAGTCTGCTATAATAGAGTTTTCCAGAAGATACAGATTATTCATTTGGCACAAACGTCATTGGAGAAATGTCAAAGTAACTGATTGTGACAACGCAAAACACAATCAATGTGCGCGCTCCAATATGCATGAAAGTACTCGTACGAATACGTGCATAAAAATTCGTATCCAAAGTGTAGCCGGTCTTATGCAATATCCAGTTTTGTAAATTTTTGTCAGCTACATGCAGACTTGCAAAAAAAACTTTGATGCATTGACATTGACATTAAAAATCAGGGTTTGTACCAAAATAAAACAAAGAAGTTTTCTAAATATATGTTTTTCATCTATAAACAAAATTAAAATCCAAAACACGTAAAATCGATTTAGGGGTTTTGTAATTAAGCGCTACATGTGTATATCGAATTGTGTGAAAGGATATTAATGTCTGGTCATTTGAGTATATATTAAATGGTTTCTTACATCTACCCACAGGCTCGACAGCTGCTAGAAGTGGAATTTGGCAATCTCCTGAAGCTGGCCACGGATCGGCCTCATATGCGCACCGGAGACCAGGCTCACAACTTGCCCAATGACAACAGCATGGCGGCAAAGGCCTCCTGATATACGGCAACGCTTAATTAAGCAACTGATTCCACTTCCCATGGTTGAATAAACCCAGTGTTGAAATCTTCACACTACCGTACTGTCATGACCCGGTCGGTACATGGAGCATTGAGTTTACATTGCATTTTGAACTAATCAACGTGTAGATGCGGCTACGTCGACCAAAATACACATTCCTGGCTAGAAAACTTTAACGCGTGTATGTTTTCTATACTTATACAAGTTCTCTGGAGGCAGAGCTCCTCGGTTTCATGGACAATAAACTATTTGCAATGTGCGCGCAATTGTAACTACAGTTTGAAATGATAAGTGAAAAGTCACTGAACATGTTTGTTAAACAGCGTTTTAATCGCTTGAACTGGACATTTTTGAGATATAGCAAACAAATATATTTATTTCCTCGTGTCTTCAAATAAAGACTAGCGTACAATATTCAAATAAACATTGCTTAATTAATAAAATTCCATTTTTATATAACCAATACTACTCTAGGACCTACAGTGCGCATTGTTGAAATGAACATTTCTATGACCGCTTGTTGATATTTTAGTATTAGTACGAAGTGTAACCAAACAGTTGACAATTCAACTCCCAGTTTTGTCTAGTCTTTTATAAAATAATATATTTCATCGTCTAAACTTTATGTTCTTTTTAAATGTTTATTTGTAAGAATCCATCACAGACAGCATTCAAATAAAAGTGAAGAGTACCTTCATTTTTAATAATTTGTAAAGATTTTGACATTCAAAGATGTGTTGGACTTTTATTGTTTTTTTGAAATGCCATACAATATTATTTATCGTAACCAGCAATTTGTACATGTTTTGTAAATTTAATAAGAGGTGCATCAGATGTTAAAATTCACATAGTAAAATAATATATATGCCGTAATATATTGATGTTTTTTTTTATATACTATACGTTCATATTATTCATTCACCAATATTAACCATTATGTATTTAGATGACTTATTTCTGGCTAAAGTCATCAGGTTTGTCTAAATAATTTTATTGGGCCATATGGTCACAACAATCGGTACCAGTGAAGTTATACATCCCTTTCATTGATGCTGGAAGTTTGATCACCATGTATATTATAAATAATATATGTGAAATACAAACACTCGTCCTTATGTGTTAAAAACGGATCACTTTATGGTTTTATCAATAAAATCAGCATTTAGATAAATTTGAAATGACAAGATACAAATATACACAAATGATTCCTTCAATTGCCAACCTCTTAATTTTCCTACATAATTATGTCATTTTATGAAACATTCAGTGCCAACAATTTTTATACACGGAAAAATTCTTAATTCAGTTACTTATTTTTTGTCGAGACCCTCAACTATCATTGTAAGACGTTTCAGTACTATTTATTTAAGTCTTATGCATGTATATCTAAGTTAACAATAAACAATTTATTCATTTTAATTTTTTTTCACCTGCAGTTTAAAAATTTCAAGAAAATTGCAACCCTCATGTGGGGATAATCAAAGGAAAGGTGTTCTGCAATTAATAAGTATAATAATAACTATTTAATTGCAGTATTCGTGTCGTCCAGGCTGAAAACAGTTATGACTTTGGCTTTCAATATATCCACAATTCAAATATATATTTTTTGTAAATATTCGACAGATATCATAAAACATTTCTATAAAAATCATAATCATATAATAACCCGCCTTATCATTGGAATTCAGGCTATTTTTTTTTTAATATTTCAAACATTTCACTAGAACACTCGACAGTATTCCTTTTAACATGTTATAAATGAGAAATAAAGAACATGATTTCAAAGAAAAAATTTGGCTAATACTTATTTTTTTAAATGATTTTCTAATATTGTTACGTTACTTATCTTTGAAGTAACAATGTCTGAAAAATGACAAAACGATTTATCATCCAAATCATTCCAAATTATCTGCTAATATGGGAGGTGTGGTGGAAGATTTAATTTGTTTCTACCCTATATTTCTTTTGGGTTACGGATGAATTTTTATAAAATATTTTATTATTTTCCCATATTAAATATTTCCAAAATCCAAAGGATGCCTAACCACTTCAAAATGTGTGAATAATACAAGATTCAAAATAACACCAGTCTTCGAACTTCATTCCAGTGAATAGTCTTCGAACTAAAAACTTTCTAATAATTATATATTTTCAGACACCATCAAAATCATTGATCATTTTAAAATCATCGCCGACAATTAATTAATAAACTATGTACATGTACAGTTTTGTCAAAAACTGCAATGATTTGAGTTATTCAAACGCAAAACATTTAGGCATTTCATTAATTAAAATAGTACAACCAGAAGACTAAAAAAATCCTCCCTATTCGGATATTAAATAAAATGATTGTTTCTTTACCATCTAATGATGAGGTGTTTAATAAGGAATGCCTAAAGTAAAGTTAAACAAGCAATTCATTTTGAATTATTATTCACATTTTTTAGACAAAGTTCAAACTGATAAATTTATAGTTATTTCAGTTAAATATTAGGAAGAATTTAAATGTTGAATATACCATAGATTTTAATCATAGACAAAATTTACTTTGAGAGGATGTAAATACATTGTGAAGCGAGTTATTATACCTGTTAAAAAGTGTATGAATTTTGTATGTACTATGTAGTATTGTGTCACAGTACCAAGCTACAGGGAATTTATTGGATTTAAATCTAGCTAGTTTAAGGGGGCATTATTCTGATTGATACAAGAGAACATTTGAGTGACTAAATGACTCATCAATTTTAATTTTTTCATAATGAAACTGCTACACCATGAACTCCTCATTGGAAATGCATTGAATAATTTTTTATCAGTTTTTAAGTTTTTCCCTGCTACGGAATCGGTACTTAGATAAAATTTTGCATATTGCGTCTTTAATTTCATGTGTATCATGAGTTTTAGTCATGTTAATAAAAATAAAGGCCAAATGTGTACGAAAGTACATTCAAGGATTGCACAAATTTATAATAACAAAAGGAAAATCACCATCCTCATTGCTTTTCCTATTATGGAGGTAAGGTCATAATATTATCTTCACTACTAACAGTTCCCACAGTAAACTACAGAATATAAGCCTACACGCTATTTGAAAAAAACATTTTATAAAGAAAAAGGCCTCTTCACATACAGACTGTTGACAAAAGCATTGTAAAAATATTATGTATCAAGATTCAGTTACATTGTCAAAATTTCATTAAAATGAGGAGATGCTGTGTTGTTTTATTAAAAAATATACAATACTTTCATTTATTAAAATTGTTTTCTTAAATAAAGGTAGTATTTGGGATCTGTCATACGAATGCGTTGTTGTTGAAGAGGTAATGTTATGTATAGCAAATTAACATATTAGATTTTAAATGTACGCAACATGTTGTTAAGTTAATATAAATAATTTTTTAAGTACCCTTTAGCGACAGTAGAAACATTTTTAATGATATACATTGACCATTATGATAAAATCGTCTTCATTTTGTATACAAATAATTAATACCAGTCCCTTTAGGAAAATTTCAAGAATGAAAAAAGGAATTATTTTAATACATTAATATTAAGTAATTACCATAAAAATATTTATTGGGTGTTATTTTGTAGAACCAGTCATATTTGTCAGTTACCATTTTGATGAATAAAAAGTGGAAGTTTTATTTGTAAATATGTATTATTGTGGCAGACTGTGTGGTGTTGTGTAAAAGTGAGTATTGACTTGATAATACATATATATCGTCTCCATTATTCAAAAATTCTCGTAGATATTGAGAAAACTTTTTTATTCAATTAAAAAAAATTGCAACTACAAATAATATGTTTATATGATGCAGAAATTTTTTTGACCATCAAAAACTTGACAATGTAGACCAAAGTTAAATGTTTTTATTTATCATTATTACGAGCCCTGGAATATTTGAGAAATATGAAATTACCTTAGTGTTGTATATTAATAACAGACAATATAATATATTTTATTTCATTGCTCAAGAGTTTTCACCAATTCAACTGACTCCTAGAAACATCCAAGTGATTTTTAAAGTGCCAAACATCGATTTATCGTTGTTGTGGTGTTGCAGACGAACCTTGTATTATAAATATCAAAATCAAATACTATTTTTATTTGAATGAAATATTTCACGTGTTGATATATTCACTACTATTTAATCAATACAAATCATTCTCATTGACCATAATTTAAAATCCAGTTGCTAGTTTTCTTGGAAAAATATCATCTTCACCAATAATGTAATTAATATTATTTGGTAACTTTTGATAGCATTTGCAATTTTGACTATCGGGGACTTGTTTATATCAATATACTCCAGTTCTATGAAAATTAGGGGTTCGATCAAGCGGGCCCTGTATATATTTCCCGAACACAACATAAAACCTTTGAAATTGTATTGATGTAATATTTATCATAAAATAATGTGCATAAGTGAGCATGGTATATGTATATGCAAAGAGCTTTAATATATTGTTATCGCATCACTTAGAATATTTCATCTTTTAGGTCATTATTATTGCTGACAACATTGTTCACAAGAAGGCTTCAAGGTGGGTGATAATAACCTCAGTATTAAAAACAAGTGAGATGAACACTAAAATTGTAACGCTATATTATCAATTAGTACAAATAAAACAATAATGTGAACTATGGCACAAATTGTGATCCAGTATACTTATATATTATGTACTATTTTATTCATCAGTGTTTTTTGCTAAAATACGTGCTATCATTTTTTCACTTGGAAAACTTCCGATTGACAAAGATCTCGGCTGTTTGTCGAGATTCAAATTCTTCAAAGTTTTTAACAAGAGCTGTCTAATAAAAATACTTGTGCATTCTTTATAGAAAATTAGAATCAAATACATACAACATAGCATTGAGAATATCGTGATGGATGAAAAATGGAAAAAAATCCCTTATTTTTCAAGTCTGTCAATCTCAAAGATAAAAATATAAATGAATGTGTAATGAGTGTCCATACTGTAGCTATTATGATAAGATATGCTTATACATATATCTAACGTACCTATCATTATTTTTTATTGTTATTTATTTTTAAATAATATGTATAGTAAATATTACACGGACATGTCTCGCCAATAATGATTTATATAATAATGGAAAAAAATTGTCAATGTTATATGGAATGCTGTGGTCACCTTAGAGGAAAGTGGTTTGCAGAAAAAAATTAATAACCGCTGCAATAAGAAAAGTGTAAATAAATTTGCCATAAATACATTTGACTGACTATTGTTAAATATTAGTTTTATTTCCCACCTTTTATTTCACACGTACATAAAAATATTACATGAATGTTGCTGTAATGTAAATGTAACAATGTAAACAATGTAAAAAAAAAACAATGTAAAATATTTTGTGATTGAAAATCAAGTAATGAATTGTTAATTACACCAAAAAATAGCACTTTGAAATTATATAGCTGATGTAATCACTTTACTTTTTACCCATTTTACTGAGCGCTCGGCAAACTTTCTTTTTCAACTCTTTTTGCCTCTTCAATTTTTTCCAGGCGACTACTTGGATCTCTTTTTTATGTTTTTCAATTCGTTCCGAAACAGCGGTTTTGGCTTGTTCTTGTTTTCTTTCATAGTTGGTTTTAACCATTTTCAATACATTGGATACCTTCTGTTCATGAGGACTTTTTATAAGAGCTATTCGATTCTTGGCTATGTCACCAGATTTGTTACGTAGGACTTTATTTTTGGGCTTGTCCTTATAGGGCAAACTCTTCTGAAGTGACTTGGGTATTACCAGAGGCTTGAATACTTTAGGCTCCCGCTTGATATCTTCATATAGTGAGTCTTTATTGGGCTCATTTTGTATATTTCTTTCTCTTTTCAGTTGACCTAATGTTTTCATACCTGACCACACATTCTTCTTTTCCACTTCTAGAAGTAAATTAGTAACAGTAGTATAGAATTGCGTAACATTAACTTTAAACCAGGTCCTGCAAAACACTATATCGCTGAGCAGAATTTTGTCTTCAAATGTTGCTCTGAAACAACCTTCGGGCTTGTTAATAGCTTTTTTTATTTGTCCCCTTATTCCTGAGACAGTTTTAATTTTTGCTCCTTCAAATTTAGCCACTTCCAAGGAACTATTAAACATATCCTTAATGAATGCAGTTTTCTTTAATATTTTTAATGGTGTACCCACCAACTTTAATTTCTTGACTATCTGAGTGGATTTGTTTATTTCATTCACGCTTCCAGTTGCCGCTATCCTGAATCCTAACTGTTTCAACTGGTTAGAGTCATTAGTCAAGGTCTGCAGCGCTAGTATTCCAGTGTTTTGAGGCGTTATTGGTCCATAGAAGTGCATATTACATGTTACATGCTCCGGTGTATATTTCAAATATCTGCATTTCATATCGTCCTCAATCTTGGAATATATAGGCATAGTTTGAAACCTTCTCCACCCCATGGATATGATCAGAGGGTCGTTTGTTTTGAGAATCTTTTTGTACCACCTGTGTTTCTTTACCTTACAACTAACAAATCCGATATTTTCCTCAGACATGTTGAGAGCTCCCATTAATATGGGATACGTAGCATCAAAATTATTAACAAATTCGTAAGGCATACTTTTGAAATTCATTCTTACATACATTCCAGGTCTAAACCCTTCAACTTCAACTCGAAGTCCATCATCTAATTCATCGAAGACAGATTTGTTTAACTCTGACTGTTTGAGAGCTTCAGCCTTTAGGTTTTCATAATATGTGTGATCTCCTGTAATTCTGTGCTCATCAGGATTGTCATACTCTGAATCAAATCTAGCCTTTAGCTTTAATTTTTTTGCCAAAATATCAGCCTTTGACATATCTCCTATTGACCTTTTGACACCTTTACGTGACTTGTTTGTTTCTTTTTCTTCCTGTTCATTTTTATGTTTTTCTCCCGTTTCTAAATCTTCAAAATCACCAAAAATATCTTGGTCCGAGTCTCCAACACTAGCATCATCCAACCTCAACAATTCAGAAGCATCTTCTCCAGAAGAGCGTTTGCCAGTCACAAAACAATTCAATAATGACTGTTTTATTTCTGCATCCAACCAATCCCTGGACTGAACATGACTTGGCGAATGAAACAAGGAGCATTCGTAAGTATTCATGTTCTTTTTTTCTTTTTGAAGTTTCTTTTGTTTCTGCGTTATTTTCTTAAATAGACCTCCAATTTCTTCAGAATCACTACCATCCGATGAGTCCTGATCTGTATTCTCAGTAACATCCGTTGATTTCTTTTTCTCTGAATGAAAGATGCCATAAACTAACTTCATTATGTTGTGTGTAGTACTTTGGCGTTCCAAATAGGCATTGCTCGCTTTTTCTGTCATATTTTCTCTCCATTTATTTTCAAAATCATCCTCCACAATATTTTTATCATTAAAATCATTTTCCCACGGTAACTTTTCAGAACTTTGGGCATCAATATTTTCTTCTTCAGAACCAGACAGTTCGCAATCTTTCTTGACCAATCTATTCCTTCTAGTATTTGCAGAAGAATTTTCTTGATCGGCATCTGATTCTGAATCGATATTGGATTCAGAAGAAGAATGGAGAATGTGACTGTCATCTGCAGTTTTATCCAAATTATTTACCATATCGGAAAAAATAACACTACCATCTGTAAAGAGTCTAAATCCTGTATTCTTCATTTGATCATCAACTGTTTCTTTCTGTTCAATAACACTCTTTAATATAGCTTTTTGTTGTGAAATATTTTCATCTTCATTTTCTTTGTGAGAATGTGAACCCTTCAGTTCGATGTACACTGCGTCCTTGTCATAAACTATTCCACCGACACCAGAGAATGGAGCGTAAATTAGACGTTCTTTTTCCAAAAGAGTCCTCTTCTTCTGAACATCTGGCAGTGGACATGGATCTGGTAGGAAACTTACATCATTCACTTTCAAATCTCCTACTCCTAGAACACAAAGCATAATAGGAATATTAATAAAAGGACAAGCATGTATGCAAATATATTTAATTGAAATATTGGAGTAAAAAATACATCTAATGTTTTGATTTGCAACGCTGCACAAAATTATACCTTTTTGGTTTGAATTTGAGTCATCTGATGCTAACCACAAGAAAATAAAATTGATTTACAAAACTATAAACAATACAGATAAATATGGTTTCAACAGGAATATTTAATTAATAATACTAATTATAATATTATATTTTAAATTTTATTAACGAACATAAGACTGCAAACAGACTAATTTTAATAATAATTTTCTCTAAAATGTGAGAAGTAACAGGGAGTGGTATGACTGCAGTCCAACCCAGCTACTCCGAAATGTCCGAAAAATACAAACAAAAAGGTCAATGTAGTGAAAATCGCCATGACGGTGATCAACCCACAACAGGAAAAGTCATCATAAGAAAAATAACAGAAGTCCAATCTTCTCTAATAAATTAACTACAACTCACAAACGAGTTGTATGGGACTGAGCTAAGCTGATAAAAAACTTTACTTATTTCTCAACCATTAGTTAAATGTAATCGAGTATTATAGGCCACAAATCATATGCAAAAATTATTTTACTCAAATTATGTAGATATCAAGAGTCCTCAGTCAAAAGGACGTAAGGGACATTTTACCAAAAATGCTCAAATAAATATTATTAGGCAGGCAAAAGAACATGTGTTGATTTATGCCAACCGCACACTGGATGCGTTTTCGTGCGAAATTGAGTAGTACGTATACGTACGAATATGCAAGTACATTCCTAACTTTCGAAGTAGTATTGAACATCGCACACTGCACACGATTTAGTAGTGCGTGTACACACGTATAGATACAATAATTTTTGCGATTTCGTACGACGGATATTGAAAATTTGTCAATTTAACACATGACCACAAATATTTGTGGGACCAAAGTGATTCAACTACGTGAACATCAGCGCAGATCAAGACGGAGGATTCTCTATTATTTCTAGATAGGATAGAGATTTCTAAAGAACTAAAAAACACCTGTAGGTTAAATAATTTGGTTTAATGAAGGTGAGGTATAATTAAGTACTTCGAACAAAAAAATATTTCTCCGATTTTATGAACTTTCGTTGCACTTCGATTCTCCCCAGCATTTGTGAATCTATTAGATAGATAGTCATGAAATTCGTCATTATTTAAATCTGCCGTAATAGAGTTTTCCAGAAGATACAGATTATTTATTTGGCACAAACGTCATTGGAGAAATGTCAAAGAAACTGATCGTGACAAACAACGCAAGACGCAATCAGTGTTAGTGATGGGCCGAATCGTATTTTTTCTAACTCGAGTACCTCGAGTTGAGTTAGTTCTTTGATATTATTACTTACAACTACTATGTCTTCAGCAAATCTTAGGTGACTTAAACATGTGCCATCTATCTTCACACCTTTTTTATCCCAGTTCAGGGTCTTAAATACATCTTCTAAGGCTAACGTGATAAATTTACACCCTGACAACTTCTGTTACGCGACAGGGACGATCTCCCTCGCACGCCAAGTTATAGTGGTACGTCTATAGAGAGCAATTCTTAAATAGATTTCAAAAAAACTTTTATATCATAATAATTTAGTGAATTTTGCACCTATGATTTGGGACAGACTGAAGGGTATATGTGATTTTAAAAACCAAATATTGCTTGTATCACAAAAAACTTATAAAATTTACAAATTAAGTTTTCTTTTCTAACATTTCTAAAAAACTAACATGGAAATCGTTTAATAATAAAATAAATATTATAAAGATCGAAATAATCACATATGTCCTTTCGACTGAGGACCCTTGATACATGGAACGATAAATATTGTCAACAATGCATTCCAAACCAATGTCATTTTGATGCAGCCCGATTTTATTAGGTTTCAAAAATCTTCCCAAAACGAATGCAGGATGGGTTCAAAAGAATCTCACATCAAAAATAATTTTGTAAACTTTGACATACCGGCAATGTGTAATGTGGTGTCTCGCATCAACGGAACTCCTCTGACATATCCATATAGAACAACATCCCTGTTGACTTTGGCATCCCTTCTGACCAGGTCCTGATTAGTAATATCTTCCATGCGATCAGCTAAGATGTAAGCATGGCTCGTTCGCCAGCTCAACTGGCGGAACTTCATCACAGATATAAATCGGGCTAAATTTTTTATTTCATTTCTTAAATATTCCCCATGCAGGATACCAGAGAGGTAAAACAATTTGGCACCAGCGTACACCTCTGTCCAAAACCTGTGTTTTAAAAGTTTCTTCTGCCTCTTTAGAGTCTTGGTGTTATTGATGACGTCCAGGTGAGTCAGGACGCCCATTATCTTGGGCATTCCGTGAACTTGGCATATGTTCAAAAATTCAAATATTTCCATTTCAAAACCAAAACTAGCGTCGCACAAAAGCAGAACTAAGTCTGCACATTTGGCTATGTCAATCATGGAATTGATATCGTTGTTGCACTCGATTAAAGTAATTCTTCTCTTCTTTGAAGTGACTATGGTGATTGGGCCTTTTACACTAGTGACGTTGGTCTTCACCAAGCTTTTGACGAGGTTATTAATAAGTGTTGTCTTTCCGACCTTCGGAGGGCCAACAACGGCGACGACTATTGGTGGAGGCTCCAAAGGCGTTTTGTCAACAGTGGGTAAATGCTGCTTTTTTGAAATGATGTCTTCCTTTCTACGAAAACTCCTTTCTGCTCGAACAGCCGACTTGATAGCGAAAGCCTTAGGGTTTCTTTGACGGTCAGATAAATTGGCATCTTGAGGTTTATTCTTGGCTTTCTTTTTATCAGCTTTCCTTCCAGAATGACGATCTCTATGCGCTTTTTTCTTATCGAATGCACTGTCAGACTCCATTTTAAAGAGTCAAACAGATAATTTGCTAGTTACTATATATTTTTTAACTAGACACCGTAAACTATCAACCATCCGTAAACATAACCTCCAAAACAACACCAGGGCCTGCCACCACAGAATATAGACCAATAATAGAATGGCAACTGATATTTGCAAAGTGACATCTTGCGACTTTCGGAAAAGTTATTATTTATTTATATATTTGTCCTTCTTTCATTATTTATTTTAATTAAATAAATATTTCGATCGTATTCTGAAAATAGCGATATTTATATTTCTGTATCTTGACAGTTATTGTATAACATTATAATGCCGTTAATTTTGACGTTTTAAGTTTGACAGGTTTGAAATTAACGAATTCAATTAATCAGATATCTCTAAGGCCCGGTTGTTTCAAATTCGATCAAAGTAAGCGTAGAGTTTAAACTGAAATTTTACGTTCTCCACCAATCAGACGATCCGTTTTCGTAAAAATCTATGCTTTTATCGACCGCTTACTTTGATCGAACTTGAAACAACCGGGCCTAAAACGTAAACAAAGGTTAAGTTACTCACATATTGTAAAAAACTTGATGTTTATTTACGTTTTCGAGCTTTCTGATTGATTGAATTCATTAATTTTAAATCTGTCAAACTGTCAAGATACAGGAATAGCAATATTATTATTTTCAGAATATGTTCGTTTCTGAAAATAAAAATTAGGTTTAACAATGATAGATGTTACATTCGATTAAAAATTTATTATCAGCCGATTCTATAATAAGAGTCAGAAAAAGAATTGGCAAAGAAAACTGATAATTATTTTTAAATTAGTCAATATTTTTACAGTATATTTTTTAAATTTATGCACTACCCTCTGTAAAAGAAAAATCATGTGTTTAGAGAAGGAATATGTTTACATAATGAACATAATTTCAGATTAAAATACCTGATGTTGTTTTAAAAACAGTGTTAATTTTTAAAATTCATTCAATTCAAAAAAATAAAATGAATATTTAAAAAAAAAATACCAAAACTCGCAAAGAAAATAAATATTCAATGTTATATATTTTGTAATTATTATTTTAGAAAATGGAATGTACCATTGATGACTAAATAATTTACACCACAAGCTACCATTTTAATTGGTAAAGGAAATCAATGATTTGACCACCTAATAAGATTACACATCGTATTCATGTGGTATTCAATTTCCATTGCCTGTTAATATTATTACTAATATTATTTAAGTGATGTGATAAAAAAAATGTAACATTCAAATAATATATTTTTTAGATTCAGAATGATTGTTTTAAGTACATGTATACAGAGGAAAAATTCAACAAATATTGATTAAAAACATTGCATATTCCAGATTTTTAAGACCCAAAGGCAATTTTGTAGCTCGTCTCTGAACGTTTTCCAGTAAAACTATATCTTTAGCAAAATATGGATTATAGATCTGAGAGGCATCGATTCGAAGCAAGTTTTGCAACTCATACAAATGTTTGTTTTACTATTAGCGCAATGGAGTGGGATTTTTTACTCAATGTTCGATAGATTTTAAGATACTCCATCATATGAAAATCTAACCCCATTTTTTCAAAATTCGTCCAGAGTGGATTTCGTAATTCTACGGCTCAAATACACTGTATTAAAAGATGATATGAGAAAGATTGTTTCTTACAAACGTATTAATTTCTTCATCCACACCGTCCAGATGAAATATCATGGCTAAATGTTTGTAAAGACTTTAAAAAAAATTATATGTTAAGACATAAAGATCTAATTTTCTTACTTTTTGTTATTTTTCTTGGGTTTATATTTGTAAATTTTGTTATTTATGGATTTATTTTTCTTAGTTTTACCAGTTTCGAGGAAACTTCACTGGTCGTATATACTCAACATGTTTTAGATACATAAGTATTTATTACACTGAACTGTTTGTTTCCAAAATAAAATAAGTTAAAATATGTATTTTCTTCAGGAAAATTAACCAACACCGTTGGTGATCCTCTACAACTGCACGTTGCCTCGCTATTAGTTGTCTCAAGAGTGTTCTCTGTAAACTTTTATTACGCTTTTCTTTCAATCGACTCCTGGAATTTTGTTCTTTCCACTCTTTGTGTTGTTCCGGTGTTCCCTCGGTGTGATGTCATGAACAAGCTAAACTTATAGCTTTTTTTCTGCGTACAAAGCAAGGTCAGCTTTGATACATGCTCTCCTTTTCGTTCCGTCCGCACATTTTTGTTGAATCCGCAGTTTTTGGACACTTTTAGGTTTTGGCATCTAAAATTTTTTTATTAACGCCCAAGGGGCTTTTACAACATGAGTAAATATTTGAAAATAAAGTAAAAACAGTCAACAAAATGTAATTGAAAAATCTGATAAATAATTAACTTAATGCAAGCAAGAAAACATACATGGTAACATATACAAAATTATATAAAATAAAAATACAAAACATATACATACTTGAGTACATATATACAAAAACTTCAGTAAGTATCTGTGATAGGTGAAATAAAAATATAGTTAGGATTGTCTAATAAATAAAATTCCATTAAAATTGTAGTTAGGATTGTCTAATGGAATATGTGACTTGTAGTGTAGGAATCTAAGAAATAATTTGTTTGTGATTGCATTATGAATTCAGGACGGCAGGGTGTAGAGCTTTTATTAGGGAATCTTTAATTGTGCTAAACTGGAATTAAAAATATAAAAGATATGCGATATATATAAGATAAATATAAAATATAAATTAAGCAAACATCCCGCAAAGCCGCCCATATATGTACTATACAATTGTCCATAGAAGTGGAGTCCATGGAAGTGACTTTTTTCATTAAAATCGCACAAAAGTGTTTTTGATACATAAATGCAATTAAATCACAATAGCAAAGTTCACAATTGAAGTGTACATATCTTTGACGATCAACACAGTTGTGACTACTTCTACATGACAAATTTTAACACTAGAAAACTAATTAAGATTTTCTTATAGCGGTTACAATGCCGGTAGAAACTGATTACTGAGTCATGATGGCAGAAGATTACTTTGTTTATTCGTAGTAGCATTTGGATACACACACAATATTTTTATAAAAAATGACTGGTGTTACACACATCCATGGAAGGGGCAAATAAATTGATCACAAACTTTTATATATGAATAATTGAAGAATATGTATAATCTGAATCGTATATTACATTTAAATAGTAAATTTATGTATTGTAGCTAATATTGGTATACTTTTATACAATTTATTATAAGTAAAGAAAGCAATTATATATTTTTTCTCACAACGCCAAAGTAAATAAGTATGCAGTTAATTTTCATATAGCTATATATTCTAAATTTATAATATTTTACTTACTTATTATATTTTATGAACACAAATCGCGATCCTGGTAATTAAGTACTACAACTTGGAACAATGACTGTCAATTACCCATACACGAGTCTCCGACTCTTATAGAAATATAAAAAAAAATTACCAATCATCTTTTCAATCAAGTACAAAAGTGTAACCGGTTAAAATGTCGTACTCAATTTAACTATCTTAAAATAAAAAGTCAAGTTTTAAATTTTTCTTTTATTGTCAAAATAATATATATATTCATTTCCTCCTTTTGTTCATCATAATAGATGGAGGCTGGGCGAGTGGGAGCTTCAGAACAATGCTTATATTTTTAGAATCATTTAGTACATGAGCACCAACTACTTTAGCCATTTGTGATAACTTTGGCATTGTGGCACCAATGGCTGAACATAACCTTTTTGCATCAGGTATTAAACAATTACCAGCAATGAGAAGCAACACAGTGATATAACATATAGATTTATCTTTTAGTGATAATGGTCTTGTTCTGCCTTTATCACTGGACATAGAAAAATTATCGAAAACTAATTTATTTAACAATTCTGAATATGGACAAACTACATACTTTGAACTGCACACAACCTTGTAAGATTCTTTTAAGTATCTGATGATACAGTCTGCATATAGCAATAAACAGCAAGCATCAGTTTTTGCCATTGGGATTTGAGATGCTCTCAGTGTGGATATTTCATGAGCTATAAACTCTGACACATTTATTTCATGATTTTCATCAGTCAGAATATAATCTGCGGTTTCTTTTAAGCTTTCAAGTTGTTCTTCATTTAAGAAATCATCAATCTTATAGACATCCTTTACATTCGAAGCTTGCCTATTCAACGGAGGGGCGTATTTCTCCATCATGACTCTCGGCTCCACTTCGTGCTGTGACATCTCCAGCACATCTATATGTTTTTCACTGACTGTTTTTTCTAACTGCTCCTTCATTGTGTCAATGTCTATTTTCATTTTTTTTGATTGCTCTAACATTCTTTTTTGCCTCTTGGACCCAAAAGCTTCTCCCAACCGTTGCCTTGAATCTGTGATATCTTGAGACGAGTCTTGGGGCATCTGCTCTTCATTGGGCAATGCTTTTAGTACCGCATTGCCTACTTCAATCAATCTCACGACACCGGTTTTTCTGTTCCTGGCAATGACGAGATTGCGACAAACATCGTCTTTTTCCTGTCCAACGTAAAGCATCTCCTCTAAGGCAACAATCGCATTCTTCCGCGATTTTTTAGAATTATTGTCCACATAAATGCCTCCTCGGAAATCCACTTCCCCAACTCTTTGCAGGCTTCCGTTTTGAAATGTGATTATTAGTGGATGACTATCTCGTTCGCTTTTGCTGTACACTTCAGATATTTTATAATTTTCATGGCTATTTTTGGTTGCAACAGCCATGATCCGAACAATTTAGTTAAAAATGAAAATGCTAAATAAAGCCAAAGTAAACCGTCTTATTATGTAGCATAACCATACAAAATTTCTGATTAGTGGAAAACGTTTTCAAATTAAAAATTATCCATATGATACGATTGTCAACAAACGTCAAAAGCACCACAGAACATAGACCAATATAGACCAAAAAAAAGCACGTGTGAAATATTGTTGCTCGAGACCATAGAAAAGAGACAACATACTCGAGACTTTTTGGTCTATGATATTCTGTGCTCGAGACGCTCAATACATGCTCTCATCTATGGCTCAGTAAAAAGTACCTACTCGCTGCAGTCGTGGATGCCAAAGTGTTTGGTATAGTCCGTCTAACTTATCTGAAGAATGGCCAAATTTGGAACTAACGACGCCATATTGGATTATCTACAGCTGACAGACCTTTGACAGACTTTGTTTACAGAGGGGTTCACGACTGTTTCGATAGTTTTTTAAGAAAATTTTAGACTGTCACCATGCCAAAAACCATTAAAAGCGGTGTTCGGGAAATAATCTTGAAAATGCACACGTTTTTTGAAGAGGAACAACGTCTAAAAGCCCCAATTATACCGTTTGATTTTGTTCATAAATGTATTGCCGCCAATTGGCGCCGCTTCAGGTTAGTGCTGCCATGCAGTTATAATGATTTTCCCATACTTAGTTTTTTATTTTACTATTATACAATTTCTTCAGGTATTTTTGAATAAGCAATTTACAAAAAAAATAAAGAAGGTAAAGCGGCTGTGGGGCATTAAATGGGCATTAAAATACCTACACCCGGAAAAAAAGGATAAGTGGAAAAATTGATATTGATGACTTTGATTTGGGAGTCATCAGGCGAAAGGTACACAATTTTTATACTTTTTAAGAAAGAGTTACCTACATTAAGTAAACTGCAAATAGTACTGAAAGAAAACATAAATTTTCAAGGATATCGTGAGACATAACGTAAATTACTGCATAAGCTAGGTTTTCGTTTTCGGAAGACTAAAAGTAACCGTAAGGAGCTTATAGAACGCAATGATATAATTAATATGTGCTATGAGAGCAAAATTCTTGTATGATTTAAGGAAGAATGAAACTTCTTTGAATCGGCGGCCAGTCATACATCTAGATGAAACATATATACATACCTCACACACAGCAGACAAATGTTGGCAAAGTGAAGATGTCGAAGGTGTATTCAAACCAGGTCAGTGCTTCATAATTGTCAATGCAGGAGGGGAAACTAACGTGTTCATTTGAATAAACATCTTTTTTTCAAAAATAAACTTTTTTATTTATGCACATTAAAGACTGGTTGCATCAACTTACTTTATAGCAATAGTTCATTTAAAGTACAGATTTTTACGAGAGCGAGTTGTTTGATCGGTGGAAAATGCAAAATATCTATGCTTTGAACGAAAGATTAATATAAACCAAGTTGATACAACGGCCCTAAACCGATTGATATCCTTAGGTGTTACTGAGTTAAACATGGCCCCTCAATACATAACCGACTTCTGCATTCCATTCTCCGCAAATAATAGACAACTAACACTTCGCTCAGCATCAACATCTAATACAAATAGGTTAGCTGAAGTAAATCGCGTCCACAAAACTAATTTCGGTGATCGTGCTTTCGCGGTGGCTGGACCAAAGTTATGGAACAAACTACCTAATAAACTGAGACAAACAGACAGCTTACCACTGTTCAAAAAACAACTTAAGACGCATTTATTTAGACAATCCTATAAAAACCTATAGAATCTGACCACAACAACGCTAGCTAATGTTTTCCACTCATATTGTGCACTCCGCGAAAACACATAATTCTTTCAGGGACTCACAAACTATTATAGTACTCAATTTTAATTACACTTCTTGTATGCCACCTAGTGAATAAGTAATAGTAAATAAGTTTTTTCTTTTCTAGCAGTAAGTTGTCTTGTAAGATAATAATTTCTCTGTGTAAAGCTTGAGGTGAGTATTTCGCGAAAACGGCGCTATACAAATTATCCAATTATTATTATTATTATTATGGAGGTCAGATCATTAGGTATGAGACACCGAATAAAACCGGCGTCACACTGCGCGGATCTTCCGCCGCGTCTCTTCTGTCTCATACAATATGCGCTTATTAAACACACTACGCGGATGATCGGTCGATCTATTTGCTTTGCCGATTTGGCGCAACGGAAAAGACGCGGCGGAATATCTGCGTAATGTGGCGCCGGCCTAAAAGAATTATTATTGTTTGTTTTTTTCTTTCTGAAAATTGTATTTTTCTTTGATTTTGAAAAAACGCCATTTGGTGACGTGTATTTTGCGTTATATTTCGATAAATTTATTTGTAATTACTTTACATTTTTTGTTTTTTATCGTGTCGTATACTGCTTAATAAATTGTTTAAGAAAAAACGAATTTGCAAAAAATTCCCTAAAAATGAGATAATTTTTAGACTATGGGCAGCACCACAACGATTGGGACGCCCTCCTTTATTCTCCAGATAAGTTGGACGGACTATATCCAATCAAAATCGTTATAGGGAGTTGTCGTTATAAAGAGTGAGGAACAAAATTAACTTGTATCCGTGTAAGGTCCGGTTGTTTCAAGTTCGATCAAAGTAAGCGATCGATTAAAGCATAGATTTTTACGAAAACGGATCGTCTGATTGGTGGAGAACGTAAAAATCTATGCTTTAAAAGAACGCTTACTTTAATCCAACTTGAAACAACCGGCCCTATGTAAAGCATAAATAAAAATATTTTTCTATTAATACTTTTGTATTACTTTGGTTACAGCTAATTAAACTTTTATAAATTAAAAGTTTAATAAGTTAATCAACTTCTGATATTCCCAAAATACTGCATAGGTATCTAATCTTTTAATCTTGGAACTTCTTCAATTGGCCCGCGGTCATCTTTCTGAATTAAAAAAGTCAATTAATTTGGTCACATTTAAAGCTTAGTCATGCTGGGGGATCGGTTTCGTCTATTTTTTTGTCCTCGTCTTCTTGATTCTGTTCTCCCTTAATTATTTTCAAGATTTCCTCATCAATCATCTCAACTGCTGTGGCCAGACCAGCCTTCCAGCTCTTCGGGGGTAAAGGTGACTGATGTATTGAATTGCAGAATCCACTCACTTAGAGGCAGAAGTTGTGGTAATTCACAGTCTAGTTTTGTGGAGCAGTTAAATTGAAGTCCTGTGTAACAAAGTAATGGTGGATAGTGTAATCATTAGGGTGGGCAAAAAATTTTTTTTTTATTTCTTAAGGGGCACATCGATAAAAAGGTGCCAAATGGTCTCAAATTAACACATGTAAAATATCATTACATTCTGATAAGTCTATCTGCCTCCGGATTGATGACGATTTTTATTTTTTTTCGAGATATGTTCTCATTAGGATCCAAACCAATAAACGTAATTTTCTTCAGGCATAGACAATGTATATCATGATTGCGAGTATGAGGGGTTAGTGGGTTCAGTGTGGGAGAGTCGAAGAATACCTAGGGCGTACGTGCGCCCTGTTCACGTATTTAGTCAGTGTCAGTATAGCTCTGGCCGCAATTACTCGAGGTTGTGTCGGGCTCGTTTTCCTTATTTCTAGTATGGTTCGTACACGTCAAAAGCAGATATGTCTGTTGTTTGGTAATTCAAGTGATATTAAAAGTATTATGTTACCAACCTGTTCTGTTCTGTTCTGAGTGGAATCGGCAAAAGATAAAACGTGATAATGAAACTAATAATGAACCCACATACTTAGAAAATAGAGAATATTTCGTTGCGTTGAAGAAATATAGTCAAGAGCTTCTATTCCTACTATCCAAAAAAATGACGGAAAGTGACGTTGAAAAGGTATCATCTGAAATTCAACAATCTTTGAAAAACCACCCTCAAATACCAAAGAAAAAATTAGAAGAATTTCGCCGTACCAGTTAAATATTGTTTGACATTTTGTCTTGTAAGTGTAAGAATATTTACGAATGCATTTGCATTTGCTCCAGCTTCTGGCACATCGAAGTGTATAGACCAAGCAATCACCGATTTTTTTTGAAATCTGAAATATCTATGAAGTCTTTGGTGGCTGTTGCATATGATGGAACTAACGTGAACGTTGGTAAATATGGAGGTGTCATACATCTGCTTGAAAGCAGATTAGGTAAACCGTTGCAGTGGATTATCTGTTTACTTCATATGAATGAAGTACCGTTTCGGCACTTATTTTTACATATTGATGGTGGCACATTGGGACCCAAAACATTTTCAGGGAGAATCGGTAAAGATCTAGAAGTATGTGAAAAAAGGCCCATTGTTCGATTTCAACGTATTTCAACAGAGTTACCCGAGTTTTTTGTTCAAGGTATTAGCACTGACTAAACATACTTATATAAGTTTGGTCAGTGCTAATACCTTATGCCTTATATTTGTTCTGAATATGATCTCAGCGATTTCAAGGATTTGGTTAACAAATCGCCAGGCAAAATGTTTCACGCCCGATAGCTAACTCATCCTAATCGAATTCCGTGTTTGTATGGTTTAATGGAATCTCCATCTAAAAACTTAGTAATTCTTGCTACGTATGTCGTCAAGGCTTACACCTCAACATAGTTTGCTATAAAAATTCACCCTTCCTGTAAAGATGGAGCACGGCACCTGTTCAAACTCATCACTGCAACAGAATATTTGTCCACAGAACTGAAAGCCATAATAGAATCTGTAATTCAATAAAACAGTTACTTCGCACACCCTAAAATTTTTTTAATCGCAATGCTGACTGACTTGTTTCAACTACCTACTATAAAATTGGATGCATTGTCTTACACAGATCTCATTGACTGGCAGGAGAATATATCCGATCCATCAATATTGAAATCCATACCTGAAAAAAACATCCAACTGTTTGTCGTTCAAAAGCAGAAAGATAACTCTCATTACTACGCCTGCCATGCCGCAAGAAAGCCGTTGAAAGGGCAGTCAAGACTATGACAGAAGCTTTAGCCACATTGTGTAAAAAATCTGAGAGAGAAGGCTTCATAAAAAAACAAATTATTTCGGAAAGCCATGCCGAAATTCGATAGTATGAAGGATTTTTCGGCTGTTTCAAACATTATAAAAAATAATAATATTGATGCCATTTTTGTTAGCATTTACTTGTAATAAATAAATTTAACTCGTACAAGTATATTTCGATTTATTATTTAACTTTTTATGCATTTTAAACTTTTTAAATCATGTTGTAAAGACTCGTTAAAAATGAGATTTTTTTCCAAAATATGTGTTCTTAAAAGTCAATCCGGAGGCAAAAGATGATATCCCATTGTAATGAAATTTTATAATTAAGCTAAAAACATAATTTCGCACTCTTTTCTTGATGTGCCTAATAGAAATCATAATTTTTTTTTTTTTTCATACAACGGTGGCCCACCCTAGTAATCATCTCTTCTTAGACTTTTCTCAGAAAAACCACGTTTCTACCAAGTTTTTAATGAAACTTTGGTCCGTTAGCGGCAAAACAGTCATCCTTGGGGACTTTTTGATCTTGTAGGTGACCTGTACAGTTGCCGGCAAACTTCTTGAAATTTTTTGGCGCAGTGGGGGAATGCGCAGAAGACAAAATTTGGGTCTCGTTGGTGGAGTTGTACATGCGCAAACTTCCCCCCCACTACGCCGTAAAATTTCAAGATTTTTCCGGCTACTGTAACTTGAGTTTTTTGAAACTGCGTGGATTTTTTGACTCTCCGATAGCCATTAGTTCTCTTTTTCTGTTCGAGTCATGTTGATGGCCGTAATGCTCTCTTTCAAGAGTTAGCCATCTACCACTACTCATTTTTAAATTTGAGTCTTGTTTGGTATCCTATTAAAAAAAATACAGTCTCATCTGCATTCAAGACAACATTAGGAGACCTCGTAGTCACCTCCAGCAACACCTTCGCCAGCAAGCCGTGGATGATGTTTCTGTCGACATCGCTTGCCTCTAGTAAATATTCCGCGTGTCTGGCGGCAAGAAAATTCCAAGAAACGACTTTCTAGATGTTCCTTTTTCGGCGTAAGTGTACCAATGTTTTTCGCTATAGAGAGTGAGCCATTTCATTACAGAGAGGGAATTAATACAAGGGTTCTTATGGAAAACCAAACAATTCGGGTTCATTTTTACGTTATAGAGTTTTTCACTACAGGGAGTTTCGTTACAGAGAGTGACGACTGTATATTATTATTTTTCTATGGTCAATAGACAATATCAATATTCTGAGTTCTGAATCTGAATCAATCTGAATGTGATCTGAATGTCTATATTCTGTGATCTGAATTGATCTGAATCTTCTTTTATGTCATAATAATGAAATTATTATTTTTTATATTATGGTGCAGTACTGAGTCAATTTGTAATATTTCTTTGATAAACTTCTTATCTATTTGTGGTTAAACAAAATTATAATCCAGGGTTTACCATAAATGTAGCGATCAGCTACGATTGTATTTGAAAATGGAACCAAATTTAAAAAACTATTTTTCAAGTATTTGTGGATTATGCGGAGACACAAAAAAATTAAACGACTTAACTAAGAGTGATTTTGCCTATGTTTTGTGTAAGTTTCAGTGGATTACGAGAAGAAAGGTATTTTTAAATGGATTTTCTGATTTGACTGTTTTTGTAAGAGAATTTTAAAAGTATGATTTAGTACTATAATTATGAGTTATAATAAAATGTAATAGACAGTATAAGCAGCAGTAAGTAAGTACTTAAGCCTTATTCAGTTCTCTTCTGTTTTTCTATCAAATCTCAGTCAGCTAGACTACAGACGCCGTGAATATTTCATAAATATATTTATTTATGGTATTTAGTACATTGGTAGGTATTCTGATATTTTTAATCCGAGTTGTGACTTCTAAAGGAAGATAGTTGAAATGTTTTTGATTTGGGTTTAGTGGTGTTGTATTGAGCTGGTAAGGTCTGTTCAGTTTATGAAAACCACTTGCTTTAGTGTGAGTGGTACCCTCTGTAACACATACATTGTTTTTTTTTTTTTATCCTAAATTTCCTAAATAATATAATGATTTGTATTTAATAAAATTAAAAAAAAGGAGTATATAGTGATATTTGTTTTTTAAAGCTGGTTCCATTTTCCACTTCAGTATCACGCTGACGGGCAAATGGTCGTTTCTTTGTTTAAAGATACGGTGACCACAAAATTGCGAATATGTCTAAGTTAGGAAAGGGAAATCGCTTTCAGGCCAACCAAAGTACATAAGTATCTAGGAGAAATAAAACCAGCAATTTGGTAATTATTAACTACTATCCGTAAACCTGTGAAATGAAACAGGACATAATAATTAATAACGACCCTTGTGTGTAACCTGAACCGTACGCTGATTGACGTGTCACTCGAGCACCCAGACCTCATTAGTGGCTAGTCATTGTTGTAATTCTAGCCTAATTCCAGCGAGTTACGAACGGACAGACATTTGAAATTAGTATAGTTGATGATTTGTTGTGTCATTTTTTGAGGTAATCGAGGTTACAAACAAATCAAGGTTTTGTGGTAACCAAGGTTACAAACAAAAAATAATCCTAACATAATATACGATATATATACATTCAGCGGCAATTATAATTGTCAATTTTTTTATATACTGCACATATTACATAAATTATTTTCATTTTATTTAATAAAAAATTTGAAATCATACCAATTTTGAAAACGGAATGAGATATTGGTTTCTAGTTACAGTTATGGATAGAAATTCAAAACTATTATTATTTCAGGATTTAAAAAATTAAATATGGTTTTTATAATATATATATATATATATATATATATATATGCCATAATGCCAGTAGCTTTCATAAAATGAACAGACTACTGCATTTTGGATTGAACTTGATTAGACAGTTCTTGGTACAGTTGCCGGCAAACTTCTTGAAATTTTTTGGCGTAGTGGCGGAATGCGCAGAAGACAAAATTTGGGTCTCTTTGGTGGAATGGTACATGCGCTAACTTCCCCCCACCGTAAAATTTCAAGATGTTTTCCGGCTACTGTACAAGAAGTTCTTACTCAAAAGAGAAGCGTATTCAAAAGTATTTTTTTATTTTATATTTCATATACCTGAACCTTATTTGTATTATATGTCTATATAATTTTTTTATTTTTTATTCTGCGATAAGAACATACAAGAAATCATTTCATAAAATGAACTAAATTATTGTATAATATTTAGAATTTTTTTATCCTGTCTTGATTACAAATGTATTATATATATTTTTTAATTGCAAATTTAGTGATAACTAATTATAAAGGATGAAATTATAAACTTTGTATTATACTTCTGAACTAGAATTCAAATTAATTAAAAGGCAATCTCTAACCAGACCAGCATTACTATTTTAAAATTTTTGATTTATTTCTTATTTTTATAACTCTTCGATAAGTTTAATGCACATGCGGAAAATCTTTCAAAGCTTAAAGATCCTTTGTCCAAAGATTTGTAAATTTGACCATTATTATTGTACATTTGACTCTTGGAGTTACATTAAATTTACAAATTGGTCATTTGTATCAATAATTTGAGTGTATTTGGTATTAAAAAGAATAAATCTTATATTGTTGAATTTTGCATCAAAATTTAAAGAACTACAAGTATGATCATCTCTTAATTATTCTGCAATGGGTTTTTAAATTCTACAAAATTTTTGAGGATCCCGAAATTAAGGAAATCGTACCCATCTAACATTTTTTGTTAATTTGACACTAGGACAAATTGAGTCTGGTTTGATTATTCTAACATCTGGCCATTTAATAAATGTTTCACAATAAATTTGTGTACAATTTCGTTGTTTCAGGAAATCGATAATATCAAAATTAGAACTGCTTGTGAAAATTGCTTACAAAAAATGCATTTATTGATTGAAAATGTAGCAGAAATCTGGGAAACATACATTTGTACACAGGACATGTTGAAATGTTACAGTGAATCTTCATTTACTACAGATTGGGAGAACTTTCAGAAATTAAGAGCCAAATCAAATCATGGCATTAATAAAGGTCTCAAAATAAAAGAAATAAAACAGAACTATGGTGAGTTTTATATATATTTATTGTTTTCTAAATATTACATTTTTTAAAAAATAAGGGTCATTATTAAAAATAATAAAATTAATGATAACATTAAAAAAACATATGTAATATAATAGAAAAGTGTAAATCTCACCGAACCACAATAGTACAAATATGAGTAGTACAAATATTTATCCCATATTCTTAATTCAGTTGTCAAAATATTATTTATATTTTTATCCGTCGTAATATTATACTACTTACATATAAATATTTGATTAATTTCTCAAAATATTTATCCACAATAGAACAGAAAAAATTGTGTTTACTAAATTTAAAATGAAAATTTCTCCCTGTCAAAGTTAATTAATCCTTGAAGGCTATAGTTAGTCGTTTCGACTAACACTGCTTTTGAACTACGGCGACTAACAACACGGCATGGAACCTTTATTGCTTTCTCTTTAGAACTATTGAGTGTATCGCGTTGATTCTCCGTGTCAACTGAGTCACCGAATGGTCATTTAGAATGCGACCACTATAAATTGGCGTGCGAGGGAGGGCGTCCCTGTCGCCTAACAGAAGTTGCCATGGTGTAAATTTATTACACAATATATAATGTACAGAATGTCCAGTGACCGGTGTCGTAGCCTTTAACAGAAATTTGGTCGGGCAGCACCAAAGAAACCAAGCCGTAATGGCGGCCGTTCTATCTGTCAAACTGTCAGACGGTAATATCGGTCCATTATTTGCTTTTTCAGCTTTGCAAAATTTTAATACTTCATTGGCAATTGTTCTTGCACCATCCCGGACTGTTTAGGATGTTTTGGACATAATAATTCAGTGTATATTGGTAATCAAGATGTCACAGCTCCCGTGCAAATACAAAATTGTACTGAATGACAGGGCGAGGGGTTACCGCCGGGTGTGGGCGGGGCGGGTTTTAGTTCCAAAGTCGCCGCACGCCAAGTTATTGTGGTCAAGCAATAGGTAAGAGAGAAGATGATTGAGAGAATACTGAACGAGGAAGAATACCAAAATGATTGTGAAGAGCAATCTGAAGCTGGTGAGATTAAGGACTACTTCGAGGTAGAAGAGGACTGTAAAGTGGACAAAAAAGACCCACCATAAGAAAACAAGTGAATTCACAATTTCTTCTTCAACCAACAATGGGTCTGTTAGCATTTCTATTTATCAGTTTTTTCTATCACCCATTTTAGATAATGAAGCTCGAATACCATTCGATCAGACAATAGTCCGTGGTAAAAATAGTAATGTTGTAATATATAATAGTAAATCTACTAAAAATACTACAATAATCAGAATAACTAACCACCATAAATATTGTTACCATAAGTATTAAACAAAAATGTCCTACGCGTCACGCTAGAGGAGTAACGGATCGATTGACATGTTTTGAAATTTGTATTGCTGATGAGGTATTAAATGAAATATGTAGTCAAATGCCGAAATTATAATTAAATAACAAAACTATAATAATCTTTAATACGCAGAGTGATAAAAATGTTGAAAAGAGAAGAATTTGTGCCTTTTGTAATTACACCGCGAGGGTGGAGGCCGAACTCATAGTTCGGTTCACAGCTGAATTCTTAGACTTCAGCGAAACATCAAGATTCGCTTCTCAGTGAAACAAACGGTTCCTATAAAATATCCATTTTATTAACACATAAAGATGTCAAAAATGTTTGCAGGGAACACAAAGTAGAAATGTGTCTTAATTTTACCGAATATTTATATTTTATTCCTGTTTTAGTAATTACTATTTATGATTAATTAAGTTTAAAATAATAAGAATATTATTTTTATATCATTACTTATTTTAAAAGTATGGGAATGGGAATGTCTGATGTTTCGCAGGAAACCCGTTTGCACGGCATGGGTCTAAATCGTGCAATCCGAGATGATGAATGTGTTTTCATAATTATCAAATAAAACAAAGCTAAACAAACCTTTCAAATATAAAATAAAAATTAAAACTGCATTTATTCTTATTTTTCCTGTTGAAAAAAATAATATATTTCTAAATTTTAAAAGTGGTAATTTAAGAATTGTTTGAAAACTGGGAATCGCTGTCCACATATGGCAGAATATGTTTGTTAAAAATCGTATTTGACCATGGTCAAAATCATCTTGCGCATAGCTTAGCATGACATGCAAAAGAATAGTGATTTAACTTGTTCATGTTGTTTAAAAGGTTAATTAAAAATCCTATACATTTATATCTCTACCATAGGTCCAATATGGGGGTGATAAATAGATAAGACTTTAAAAATCCTCAACTATGTACAGTAGTCGGCAAACATCTTGAACAATTTTCGGCGTAGTGGGGGAAAGTTTGCGCATGTACACTTCATACTATCTCACCCCCGAGACCCAAAATTTGTCTTCTGCGCAGTTAAGCCATCGTTCAAGATGTTTGCCGGCTATTATATTAACATTATTCTACCAACATGACAAAAAATTCAACTCCATAAATTTCTTGCAATCAAAATTTAAAGATGAATGAATGAATCTAGGTACGAGGCACACCTAACCTCGATTTACTTCTAAAGAGGAAAGTGAAGAGAAATGAAAAGTAATTTATTTCGTAAACGGCAGCATATTTTTCGACAACTTGCAAATACTCTCTAATTTTCATCAAATCTGAATTGCTAATTGGTCCAGGAAATCAACTAAGGCCCGGTTGTTTCAAGTTCGATCAAAGTAAGCGGTCGATAAAAGCATAGATTTTTACGAAAACGGATCGTCTGATTGGTGGAGAACGTAAAAATTTCAGTTTAAACTCTACGCTTACTTTGATCGAATTTGAAACAACCGGGCCTAAGTTAAGTTTTTAATGCGCTATGTATTAACTTTTTTCACTTAATTATAGATGGGATTGTAAATCTTGTTTTAAAAAAAGAGATTGAAGCAAGCATAAGCGTAGAAGGCTGCACTGATTTAGAATGGCTACTGGAGACAGAATCTTCAGATGATAAAACAATTTCATTTAAAGACACAAAAACCAAGAAAGATACTGAGCAGGAAATTAGCATAACAAGGTATGCCTTTTAAAACACTGTGAATTATATGATAATTTAACACATGTTATATATGCACATGCATCCGGACTCCAAAACAATTTTCATTTTCATTGTCTCGTTATTTTTCTATTAAAATGTTTGTAAAATTAAAAAATGTATTGTCTTAACCATTTTTTAGAACCAATAACCGAGGCCTCACATACACCAGCAACTCCTCAAACTTTATAATCAAGCAGCCGAGAGGTGTTTTTGAGTGTACAATCTGTAATGCAGATTTCTCTCATCGTTTTAAAGCCGAGCACCATGTGAGATCACAACACACTAAAGAAAAGCCATTTGCTTGTACAATGTGTTCCAAAAGCTTCATGGCCGCCTACAATCTTAACAGGCATATTTCTTGTGTGCACGAGAAGGGAAAATTTATTTGCGAGGTGAGATCTACATTCTTATGTTTGATTCAATGTAGCCTGAAGATTAGTTATGTCCGACTACTGGATATGTTATACACTTGTGGTGTTTTTAATACATAAAATCAACACTGTACATAGAAAAGTTAATACATATTATTTAACTCTGGCTTTCAGATTTAATAACTTTCATCAACTTTAATATGTATCTTAATCGATTTCATATGTTGCGTAATAAACAATAGTCTTTTCTGATAGTTTAGAAAAAACAAAAAAATAGCAATATGTATTGCTATTTCTGTATCTTGACAGTTATTGTATAACATTGTACTTAATAATTATGTCAGAACACAGCTAAAGAACCTGAAAAGTTGAATACATATTTGAAAAAATATATATACATATTATTTTATTAAATGAATACATTTTTTTTAAATAGAAATGTGGTCAACGATTCCAAAAAAGATATATTCTGAATGCACATGAACGAAGTCATGACGGACCTCCAACAGTAGCTTGCCCATTTAATAAATGTACCAAGAAGTTCTATGCCGATTTTTTATTAAAAATGCATATAACCAACAGCCATACAGGTAATTTTTTATTTGCACATCATGACATCATCAATGTATTGGAAAATATTTATAAACCATTTAATATAATAAATCATTTGTCATATCGTTGTAACATATTTGTGATGTACATAATTTTAAATAATCATAATATTTTGTGAAACAAAATGAAATCATTAAAATAATTTTTAAAAAAGGGGAGAAGAGGGTATGGAAGAAATGGTGGGCATAGTCATGATGTAAAGGATTCTTAAACCAAGTAACAACGGGTCTTAAGCCCTGTGTAAACTCATCCTTGCTCTGCATGACCCGGATTTGGGGACCGTAGGAATTTGGGGACTCTGGCCTCAATCTGGTTTATTCTCAAATTAGTTCTGTTGATCCACCCTAAAACTGCGCAAGGCTTTAAAAATTATTTTGAATTACAAATTGCCGGGGTTTTCTAGTTAATGGGGTTTTACTGTAGTTTCTTGACATTGCCAGAGTATGTTAAAAATCAGTATGTTATGATCATAAATAAACTTCGGAACTTAATTTTAATTGAAACCTTTAAAAATTATTTTAGGATTGACATTTGTGTGCGAGCAATGCGGGAAAGCATTTCGAACAAAAATTCGCCTCACAAATCACCTCCAGAGACACGGCGAAAAGACCATCAAGTGTCCCCTGTGTCCTAAAATGTTTTATATCACTACTGATAGACTGCTCCACATGAAATACCATAAGGAAGACATGCCATGGAGGTGTCGAAAGTGCCACATGCATTTTAAAACAACGCGCGGCCTTCAAAACCATCTCTCTGTAACACATGGTGAAAAAGTTAGCAAAGTTGACCTGTACAAACAAAATACTGTAAAATAAATAAAATATTTTCTGAACATTATACAGTTTTTTATTGTGTAATTATTTTTTTTTAGGTCTACTAATCCCTAAACTTTTATGCTATTCAGAATCTTCTTCACAGAGTTTTTTTTATTTTATGTAACATGAAATATCTTTAAAACATGACCAAGTTCATTTCGCATTAAAATTTAGAAATCTCTGCACAACCATCTCTCAAATGCTATCTCAGGTGCCCAGATGCAAGAAAAAATTAATCTAAATATCAAATCAAAATTAATCAACGAAGAAAAATAATAGTTTAGGTCAGGGGTCGGAAAATTTTTAAGATGCAAGATACAAATAGTACAATGACATGACAGTTTTTCAAGAATCATAGGTAAGTATTAGTGATTGTCAAATCATTATTTTAACCGGGTACTCACGGTACTGATATCAGAGATTTGAAATCGATGATTAGTAACAGATATAACTGTTCATAGCTGGTAGTTTTTAATTCTATACATTACTGAATTCTCATAGATCATTCGTATTCTTACTTCGCTCTATAAAATTCAATCTCTAACTGCTCGCAGAAATATTTGGAGTCGAAGATGACGAGTCTGAATGGCTATTGCAAGTTTCAAAAATAAGAATATTACAAGTGCTAAAGTCATTATGTCTGTAGATCTTTCATAGCAGCTGTAAAGTAGGTAGCTATCACTAAAGACCATAAGCAGGTAGAGAAGTGGTATTTTTATGCTACTTTATTTTTAAAGAAACTTTCTTATTTTACCAAATGAAATTGTTTAAAAATAGCTACAAATTGTCATCTTCAAATGTTGAAAATGAAAATATAGGCATTGTGCGAAGCTTGTATAATTTTGTTTTAATCTAACATGTATTTTATGTAAATAAACTATTTTCTCAAAAAATATAAAAGTGACCACAAAAAATATTGCATAGTACCGGATAAGCCAGATAAATGTAGTACTTGTTTCAGGAATAAGTAAATCTTAACCCTTGACTCCCAGCATGCTATTATATCAGTTCTCGCAGCATTCAAAAACATTTTTTCACATTTTTTATCCAAATTAAATTAAAATATTAATTTAAAAATCATGCGGCAACTCAATAAATATTAAAATTATGGCTTTCATTTTAAAAAAAGTTAATAAAATGCTAACTAAAATTGACTAAATTGAACATAATAAATAAAATTCTACATCCACATTAAAGTTTTTGAAAACAGCTCAATGATTAATTATACTTATATATATAATATGCTTTTACTAGTATTTTTAAATGATAAATATTGTGTATTCTTGAAAATGACATTGTAGAAAACCTAGGGTATATCAGTCCATAAGCAATAAGAAGATAAGAATAAAATAATACAACCTTTGACAGTATTTGGGAAAGATAAAGTATTTTAATTATTATATTTATTTTCAAATATTTTTTGTACATTATTATAGAAAATATATTTTTTTAATTAAATTTTTATTATACAAAATCAATGTTAGTGCAGGGATTTGTATAATTTTTGATAGAACTAATTTCTTGAGATTTTTTAAATAAAAATATCAAATATAAATTGTACACTATAAAGTACATTATTAAGTTTCTCATTATATTTGTAGATTTTCACCAGAAATTTTTGTCCTAATTTTTTTTTACTTCAATATTTCGGGTTGAGTGGGTGTGGTTGTAAATTGAGAGTGTTCTCAATGCTTTATTTATTATTCACGAGTCCCTAATAGTGTTTTTTGTGTACACTCCAAGCTGATGATTCAGACGTAGTGGCTGCGTTCTTGGCGTTTTCATTCTATTATCCGTGGTCAGTTACCCGGTACACGAGTAGAGGTGACGTCACGGCGTAGAATCCTGAGGTGCAGCGAGACATTGGTATCTCGAATGCTGTATATGGAGAGCTGCTGATGATGATGAGGTAGAGGCTTCTTGAAAATCCGGACGTAGTGGCTGTGTAGCTCTGCTTTGTCATTCTGTTGTCTGTTGGCACTTGAGTAGAGGTAAAATCACGGCGTAGATTCTGATGTACAGCGGGACGTTGTAATGTTGGCGGAGATCAGTTCGAACCTAGTACTAACCTCCACCGGCGTGGGTCCTTACGCGCAGCGAAAAGTCGTGCTGTGTCAGAGGACTGCATACCCTGCTTGAAACAGGCAGGTGTTTTATACTTCGTTGATTCTTTGTTGCTTAGGAAGCGTCTCATCAGTGAATCTGTTTTTTGAAGATGTAGATACTCGTGATTCAATTAAGTTCACGCTTCGTCATTGTTTTGTCATCTGGGAACCGCCCTAATCAGCAGAAGTTGTTGCCTCGTGTAACTAGTCAGCGGTCACTGACGATTCAATCAGCTTCACTCTTTGTCATCATTCTTTGTATCACTGAGAATAATTATTTGTCGAAATACGCATCTGGGAAACGCCTCGTTGGTAGAAGCTGTTACCTCGTGTAATGCACATCTGAGAATGTTTCGTCTCTATGAGACATCTATAATATATATCTTGATTAATGATGTCGCCCTGGGGATAAAATCCAGTATTGTGTTCTTGATAAATTTGAACATACTCAAAATATTCATTAATAAAACAGTAGATTTATGCATTTGTAACTTTACCTTGAACAGATTACCCATATTATATCATACATATATATTTTTTACAGTAATTCTTAAGTATGTAAATATATTTTTGAAATACAGTGATACATGCATTGGTTATTTTTTACCCAGGTGCAACCTTTCTTGGGTTATTATGTACGCAAGTACTATCTCATCTTTATCAGTGAGGTGTGATCAGAACCGATTATGGGACGGTTACGAACATTATGATTCCAAGATATTATTTCATTATATTATACGTTAACAAAAATAATATTTCAAAGATTGACATTTTCAACTATATTTTCTTTTAATATGAATTCAAATGTTCAAGGTACGTTTACAAATTTAAAATATTATTTGTACATAAATCCTGTATGTGTTATAATCAAGTGATGGTTGGAATGCTTTACTTTGTAAATAAATATTCCAAACACTTGTTCCATTTTCCAATATGCTGATATTAATATATTTTGTTTATATTAGCGTATTGTAAAATGCTAATATTAACAAATATTTTGTTTATATTAGCATCTTTGCTATATAAACATATATATTTTTATTGATTTCAGTATAGAGGTGCCAAAAATGTATACATACACACTTTAATAGTAATTTTACCAAATTACAAACAAATTATGTTATGAATATTTTTTTTACAAAAAATAAAATAAATATTGATGCATACATGGAATATGTATCACATCAATATACCTAATATTTTCAGATGCTAAATTGTGGTTTAAATTTGATTTTATTGAAGTACATACAACAAAAATGAAAATGTGAGAAGGCAATCGAGCCACCAACAACCAACTGACAAATGCATATATTCTTGATGAATTTGAAATCCATAGTATTGTGCGTAATGTACACAAAGGAGGATCCAGGCCTCCACACCATGCAACTTGAGTTTCCTCCGTGCTCCGCTTTATACAACAACGCTGAAGTTTTGTCTTTGGGGGACCCTAAATGATTTTGTGTATCGTAGAAATCAGGCGCGTGCAGTGGGAACATTGAAACATGACTTTTTTGTAAACGTATATTTTGGAAATAAAATAGAAATCAAATATTTATGCTACAGATTTTTATAAAATATCAAAATATGAATACTATGATAACAATTGTGATAGAAATATTACGAAATATATGTTGTATTCCAATTTTTTTTCCATTTGTTATGTAAAAGTCATGCTGCGTTGTTCCCACTGCACGCCCTAGGTAGAAATCCAGCTATACTGACCGTGTTTCCAGAACAAATCACGACGATATGTGCATCAATCTCATTGAACACTTTGGTCAACTTTATTCAGCAATCAGTCAATAGTTTTCCGTAATCAGAAATGTCTTGAAGCTTACAGTAACTAATTTGAGCACTTGTAATTGTAAAACTTAAATTCATTCCTTGATTTCTGTATAAATTTAATATCATAACTTTAATACACATTAAAGTGTGTGTGTATATATATTTTTGGCCCTTTTTATGTATTAGTATTAATATTATTTTGTTTCTTTTTTTAGTTAAAACAAAAAGAATTTATAAATGGGGTATTTTTATCACAGTCGTTATTATAATTCTAACTGTATGTGTAAGTCTCCCATTTTTGATAGCAAATGAATCCAAAAAAAGTCTACTCTATGGTTTAATTGGTACAATTTTACTAATATTGTTGCTTACAATTGGTCTCACGGAATGGTTTAGAAGAAAGTCCATTCAAAAAAGGAGAAATATAGAGGATCCGTGGGTGTCTCAAACACTCCATACAGAGGTAAGATTTTTTAAGTAGGAGAGAATGATTTAATGGTATATATTTTTTTAAGCACCAGAAATATTAATATTAGGTCCTTACTTCTGAAATTTTCGTTTTATATAGAAGAATTCAAACAATTATTTTTTATAAAAGTATTTATTTAATTAATCAAATATATTGGCAATTGTTGTCGTTGCACTTTTGCTATTTTAATGGTAGCTCATTGATGCCTGTGCTATTTCTATAGCACAGGCATCAATGAGGATCATCAACAGGATAGTTGGTATCAACAGGACTTCTGTCCTGGGAACGAGAACCAATGAATTCTTTAAAAGCGTTTTTCTCTTGTAAAAAGTTATCCAAATTCTGAAAAAAATGGAAATCAATAGGTGCAAGATCTGGTGATTAAGGTGGATTACGGACAGTTTCCAGTCGAAGCTCCTATAATTTTAAAACGGTCCTTTGGGCAATGTGTGTACGAGCGCTGCCGTGGGGAAGTAGTGTACTATAGCAATTGATAAGTCTCAGTTGTTTGATAGCGAGCTTGTCCATCGTCATTTTCAATTCTTGTATACCTATGCAGTAATTGTTATTCTCAAGAAGCTATGACGAATAATGCTGGCGCATGGCCACCATACAGTCACAAACAGTTTCTTTTGACTCAATTTGCATTTGAGACATTGTTTGGCTGCCTCCCCCCGGGTCCAACCATTTCAATTATCATACAGAATGAATATAGTCGAAGCAAAAGTGGTGTGCCAAGATAAAATAATATGGCGTTCTGTCTTCTCTGGCTACCCCTGCAGAGAAACGACCTGATTGTTAGTTAGTTAGTTAATTTTAACTATAAACAAGTTCTCAAAATATCTAAGCACGTACTTGTAAGTCTTAACGTAAGTAACTTGTAAGTAATAATGATATGTATTTATTTTGTTACAATGTGTCTTTTTACTCAATTCATTAAAGCACTAAAGTTTAATTTATTACTTTAACATTTATGTATGATATAAATAAAATTGATTATAAATTGCCCAATAGGTATACATTGGGTTGATGCTTAATTATTGGTCTTTTTTCGTATTTTTTTGTTTCGTTTCGGTCGTATTTTTTGATTTGTTGGGAATATCCGTAGGTCGATGGAATGAAAGAATGATCTGTTATTTAACGTTTATTCCTCGACCGGAGTGAGGCTCCGGGAGCAAATAAAATATACAGTGTTCCAGTGTGCACATAAGTTATCAATCACAAAATTATCAATCACAAAATAAAATAGTAAAATATCGAAAGTATAGGACAAAGAGAAATGAACTACAGATATGAGACGCGGACCCAGGTTTTCTAAACAACGACCGGGCGGTACTTGAGATGAATCTAGACTGGGGCACGGCGTCATCTCATCCGATTCCCTTTGCTACATTTGTTTACGTAACCGGCGATGTCTCCGCCGCAGACGTTGTTTATGTTAACCTAATAAAAAAAAGGGTCCCCGCTCGTAGGCAGGTAGATGGCGCGAGCCGGCTGAGCGCCGCTACAGCACTCCCCTCCCAGCAGCTTCCTTGATGGGTGGAGCGGGAGCGAGGAATGCTGCGATGAAGTTCATTCGGTGTTAGAAATCTACATGTCCAAGCGATCTGGGAATCGAACATGTCTGCCCGAACGTGTGGTAATTTTGGTAAAATCTGGTGACTTGGAGACATTTTGATGGGATGATTGTGGTGTTGTCAAAGTAATCGGAGATTCCGTCGGTTCCGTGGCTATGAAGGCCGGTTTGAGGCGATCGATGCTGACAGTTACGTCCTTCCCTCTCACACGGATTGTATACGTCCTCTCGTTTCGGCGGAGGACTTCGTGGGGACCACTGTATGGTTGCTGGAGTGGGCTCTTGACGGTATCGTCCCTCAGAAAGACATGTGTAGATTTGGGAAGGTCTTTAAAAATGAACTGTCTCCTCTCTCCATGGCGGGTGCCTTCTACTGGTCGTAGCTGGGTAAAGTATTGCCGCAGTTCCTTGATAAATTTGTCAGTGCCATCGTCGACCGTCGATCGTGTGGTGAGGAATTCGCCTGGTAGGCGGAGTGGTTCTCCGTAAACCAGTTCGGCTGAAGTGGTAGAAAGGTCGTCTCGCCAGGCAGCTCTGATTCCCATCAGTACGGTGGGAAGCACTTCTGTCCAGCGGTTGTTTTGGTGGCATTTTATGGCTGCTTTCAGCTGGCGGTGTAGTCGCTCTACCATACCGTTTGCCGCAGGGTGGTATGCAGTCGTGTGGATTTGAGTCGTTCCTGCCAGGCAACTTAAATTCCTGAAAAGCCTCGATTCAAACTGCCTGCCCTGGTCTGTCGTGACTCGGAGCGGAGTCCCGAACCGGGTAATCCACCCCTGGTAAAATGCTCGCGCCACCGTTTCTGCCTCTTGGTCCTTGATTGGAAAAGCTTCTGGCCATCTCGTGAACCGGTCCACGCAAGTCATGCAGTACCGACATCCTTCTGACATTGGCATGATGATGATGTCGATATGGACATGTTCGAACCTGGCCGAAGTTTGAGGGAAGGTTCCTAGAGGTGCTGATACGTGCCTTGACACCTTACTGCGTTGGCACTGGAGGCAGTTACGTGCCCATTTCCTAGCGTCAGCTTTGATGGACGGCCAGACATAACGCTGTGTTATGAGCTTGACCGTCGCCTTGCTACCTGGATGAGCCAGTTGATGGACCGTATTAAAAGCTGCCTGTCGGAACTTCTGTGTGACGAAGGGCCTGGCTGTCGTCGTAGAGACGTCGCAGAAAAGGTCTGCGCTGGTGCCAGGAATTCTTACTTTTTTCAGCTGTAAAACAGATCCTTCCCGCAAAAACTTCTCCAATTCCTCATTGCCCACCTGGTCCTCAGCTAACGCTGTGTAGTCCAGGGGAGTATCTATAGTCTCTACCCTGGAGAGGGCGTCTGCGACAATGTTGTCCTTGCCCGCCACATGCCGTATGTCGGTGGTAAATTGGCTGATGTAGTCCAGATGTCGGAATTGTCTTGGCGAACACTTATCAGCTTTCTGCTGAAAGGCGTAAGTGATCGGCTTGTGATCTGTGAATATGGTAAATGTCCTGGCTTCTACCATGTGGCGGAAGTGCTTCACAGCAAGATATATGGCCAGGAGCTCTCTGTCGTAAGCGCCGTATTTCTTTTCGGCGGCACCAAATTTTTTCGAGAAAAATGCCAGCGGTTCCCAGTTTCCATTGACGAGCTGATGGAGTGCGGCGCCGGCTGTGGTCTCGGAGGCATCGCTGATGATTGATAGCGGTGCGTCACACTTTGGGTGCGCGAGCAGCGTTGCCTGAGCAAGGGCTTCCTTACACTTTTCGAATGCTTCGATGGAATCTTGTGTCCAAGGAACGGGCTGTTTCCCTTTTTGGTTTCCTTGGAGGAAGTCGTTGAGGGGTGCTTGCGTTTCTGCGGCCCGGGGCAAGAATCTACGGTAGAAGTTCAATGCCCCCAGGAACCGGCGGAGATCTTTAATTGTCTCCGGTCTTTTATAGCCCCTGATAGCTTCGACTTTCTCTGGAAGGGGGTAAGTGCCCTCGCCGGACACTAGATACCCCAGAAACTTGACTTCTGGTACTCCGAAATGGCATTTGCTGGCGTTGATGACCACACCGTATTCCTGCAGACGCTGGAACAGTATTTCGAGATGGGCCATGTGCTCTTCTTTCGATGCCGAGGCAACGAGTATGTCATCGATGTATGCGTAACAGAAGTCCAGTCCCCGGGTAACTTCATCTATGAAGCGTTGAAAGGTCTGGGCTGCGTTCCGAAGCCCGAAAGACATGACAGGGAATTCGAAAAGCCCGAACGGCGTGGATATGGCCGTCTTCGGGCCACTGGAATCTGGTTATATGCCCGTACCAGGTCAATGGTGGAAAAGATCTTGGTACCTCTCAGAGACTGAGCGAAGTCCTGTATATGGCAAACAGGGTAGCGGTCAGGAATAGTCCTGGCATTCAGGCTCCGGTAGTCACCGCACAGTCGCCACTGGTCGTCTTTTTTGGGGACCATGTGTAGTGGTGAAGCCCAACAGCTCTCTGAGGGCCGGGCGATACCGAGGCGGACCAAGGCCTCAAACTCCTTCTTAGCTCGCTTGAATTTTTCGGGAGCGAGGCGTCGGGGTCGTTCAGCTACTGGAGGACCCGGGGTGGTCCTAATGTGATGGGTGGTACTATGCTGAATTTCCTTGACCGTGCCGTCCGGGCGCGTGAGATCGGGAAATTTCTGTAGGAGGACATGGTAAGAGGACGTACCTGCGACAGTCTTGATGGAGGCGACCTTGTCGGTGCTCTGTTTACCGGGTGCTGTCAGATTCGTCACCTGGTCTAGTAGCCGCCCATTCCGAACGTCGACCAGCAATCCGTACCTCGCCAGAAAATCCACTCCGATGATTGGCCTGGAGACATCGGCAATTACGAATCTCCAGGTGAAGTCGCGTCGAAGGCCCAAATTCAGGGTAAGCGTCAGGCTGCCGTAGGTGGCAATGGTACTGCCATTTGCTGCCGATAGCTCATATGCCTGTTTTGCAGGGCGTCCATGGACCAGGCGCCGACCTAAAACAACGACCGGGCGGTACTTGAGATGAATCTAGACTGGGGCACGGCGTCATCTCATCCGATTCCCTTTGCTACATTTGTTTACGTAACCGGCGATGTCTCCGCCGCAGACGTTGTTTATGTTAACCTAATAAAAAAAGGGTCCCCGCTCGTAGGCAGGTAGATGGCGCGAGCCGGCTGAGCGCCGCTACAGATTTGATGTTTGACATTTGTCATCCAGAGGAAGACCTAAGAACTCCCGGATGACTCAATGTTCCAAAATCCTGCAGAGAAACGGCCTGGATGAAAGTGATACCCAAAACCGAAGAAGATATAGCCTGAGAACGAGAAGAGCCGACCCTAACAGCCTACCTAGGCTATGAGTTGGGACAGTGCAAGGAAGAAGAAGATGTTTGACATCTGTCATCATATAATTCCATAAGAGGGTTAGAAAATTAAAATGTGCATCGAAAACCATACACATGCTACATTTTGCTGTAAGGCATGCACTTCAAGAAAGGATGGAAAGCTACTGAATCATTTCGCGATCTCAATGATCGAAGGAACGATTAGCGAGAAGACATCGCCTCAAAGCTGGTGATACCAGCTCAAACGAGAAGTCAGGAAAGGGTCGACCTTCAGATTTTGATGACAAAGCTTTTCTGGTGACTGTGGAAGAGGACGAAAGTCGTACCGGCAAATTGGAACCAGCAATTGACATTGATGGTGACTACGTCCCTCGATACGCTTTAATACGATATTTTTCAAGTTTGTTTTTGTTTTTGGTTATGTTAGAATGTAATAATATTTTAAAAACGAAAGATTATTATGCATCAACCTAGTAATTAAGTTTTTGTGTTTCCCATTAAACGAATATTTTCGACTTCCATGCTTAATTATGACCTGAAATATATTTGTGAAAAACTTATATTTTATCAATATTATATATTTTTTATTTTTTAGATAACTTATAATGCTCCAACCATATCTTCAGACGCTGGTAACTCTATGTCAGCGAGATCCTCGTGGATTCATTGGATTCCCAAGAAAAAAATTGAACCAAGTGCGCCATTGGAAACTGATATATAATATATTTAAAAGCTCTCAATTCTAAAGCCATTATAAGGCATTGGAGAGTTCACAGAATCAACAATTAAAATACAAGGAGTGAGACAGGATTGCTCACTTAAAAGATGGCAATAGAAAAACAATGGAAAAATTTTATAAATAAATCACAATAAATGGAGTAGATTTACTACTTTAGATTTTCCTGTGATATTGCTACAATGGTGGGAATTGAATACGAACTATAAAATACCTACAGTAAAACCCCCATTAATTCAAACCCAATAATTTGAAATTTTTATAACCCATAAGTACCAAATTTAATTTCATAGTGGATTAACTCCGATAATTCGTAATCTGAAATAATTTTTAGTCCCTTGCGCCATAAATCAATACATTTTTGATCAAATAATTCTAATTTTTTAAAACATTTATAAAATCTAATAATGGGCGCGGCTTTTTGATCGCGCGCACTCGTGTAGGGTGTCTTTGTGAAACAAAAGTCTGAAAGTAAAATTAAGATATCTTAAAAACTAACAAAGTTGTAGAATTTTAAATTTGCATTTTGCACCCAGCTGTACGGACGTGTGACGTCGCAGGCGAGTTGAGGTCTATCATTCCGCATTAAAATACACTTTATTTATTGGCAGATTTTAACGATTTTTTTCACCTATTTATTAGTTTTGGTCTATATTTTAGTTAAATGTTATTACAACATATATTATCAGCACTATGAAACCTCTCCATGCATACTTTCTTCAGTTGGTTGCCTAGATATGCGTGGATGGTTATAGTTTGCGCTAATTCACATGTAATTTTTTTTTCTTATTGTAAAATAATTAGATTATTCTCTCCAAAATATTTATAAACAATGAAATAGTAAACAAGGGCATAATTTGAAACATCTTGGTAATATTATAACAATATAAAATATAAAAAGCAATGGGATAAAAATTCATGTATAAGAATGGCCAAAGAAATGTTTACAAGGGAAATGAAAGAAAAGATTGTCTTAGCCACAAAAATAAACAGAAAAACCCAAAAACTTTTCTTTAATTTATTCATTGTAGTAAGGAGGAAATGAATGTGCACAACCAAGAGGAAAAAATAAGTAAGAAGCATTTAAGATATGATGATGGAAGAGGATGGACAAAATGAGCCGGATGGAAAGAGCTATAAATGAAGAAATATAAGTAAGGATTAAACAAAAGAAAAGGACATTAATTAATACTATCGAAAAAAGAAGAGCAAAATCAATGAGACAAATGGTATAAAGAATATAAGATATGTAAATAGACCAGTACTTGTCAATTGGTAATGAGTGACTTTTTTATGGAGAGTTTGGGTGTAATTGGGTGTAAAAAAAATTGAAAAAACTGGTGATGATAATTTTATCGTGATTTTCGCACTCGCAAATACAAAATATAAATTAAAGGAAGTGATTTTAAAAATGTGTTTGGAATTTTACATTTTGCTAACATAATCGTAAACAAAGATGCATAATAATTAAATATACACAAAAAGATAAAGTAATTTAAAATAAGCTAGTTGTAATCTAGATTAATATAATTTAAAGCATATTTATTTTATAAAGTTAATTACATGCTTATTTATGATATTTTATTAAAAATTTACTTTCATTTTTAATTAGCTTTATTCTTTTTCTTTTATTATTTTCCCCTGATTTTATTGTAAAGCTTGGACAATGATCTTCAGATTACTACAATGATATTGAGCAATACCATGGCGATTATTATCTTCATGTCACATTTAAAACACCACAATCATAACTAAATAAATGATTATTTTTACAATACAAATTAATCATGCACACACATACATAGTTCCAAATTCAGAAGAATTAAAAAAATTACAATAGTTACATGCAGATTTTTCAGAACCACTAATAAATTATTTTTGATATATGATTTTTCAATTATATTTTAAAAATAAAAAATTGTTTTACTAAATTAATCATAAAATTTTGTGTTCCCCTTTTGTATTATCAATAATCAAGCAATCAAGGCAATCAACTTGCTGTTGTGAAATGAGGTTGCAGCCTTTTTTATTGAATATGGTACCTAATTACAAAAATTATGTAAGTACCTAAATTAATATAAAAAAATGATATTCTTCTTTATTCATAAATAATAAATGTGACCAATAAAATGTAAATCAATTTTCTAAAACAATTAAAGTAAATAAATCATTTAAAAAAAGCAGTTTAGTAATGAACTTTTATAAGGTCTTCAAGTACTTGAAGACCTTATAAAAGTTCATTATTGTACCGCTAATGTGTACACATTAGCGGCACAATTTTGCATATTGATTTGATTCACAAGTCAACATTCTTAGCACAGGACCCATAAATCTTGCTTGAAAATTTTAATATACCTACCTATATGTATTAAAATCAAAAAAATTGGTACCTAATAAAGAAATTTAATAAAATTACTGCTCACCCGATTATTATTTAATTAATTTCTACTATTATAAATATTTAGTATATACTGTGTTATAGATGGGTACTTCCAGAATTGTCATACTGGATGATAATTATATTGGGGTGATATTGAATGGTAGGCCTTCAGTAACAAAAATAGGTATAGGTCGACCACAATCAAAAGACCATTCCCTAGCTTTGTACGGTTAGAAGAAAGCGGGGGAAAGTTTCCTCGAAAGCTCGTATTACAAGCTTCAATAAAATATTCCAAATAAATATATATTTTTTAGTTTAAAAAAGGTTACTTACTTACTAGAAAAACTTCTTTTGTGTTAATTTTTTGCATCGTAACAACACACATATTTTTTGCGCACATTATTTTGAATGCGGTCTAGCTATATTATAAGATGTGTATTTGTGTGGAAGCTACGTTGCTGAATAATTTGTTAAAAGATCTGCATAATACTAATGGGAGATGCAGGTATTTGATATTCATAAGCATATACAGGGTTATTTGGAAAACATTAATAACCTCGCAGGACTATATTCCTGCCATGATTATGAGTCGAAAATATTCAAGCTATCATGGCCTACTATCAATAGTTATGGAGATATGCGACATCAAATTTTTCTTTTTTTTTCTTTATTTCTGACTTATTTTTTGTAAAACGTTGGACTATCATTATAGTAACTAATATCAATTACAATAAATTCATTCGTTTCAATACAAGTTAAATAAAATGATTAAAATTTGAAGGTTTTTATTTTTTTATTTGGCTTGTAAAAGGGAATAAATTTTTCATGTTCGATATAAGTTAGGCACTGTAATGATACTCTAACGTTTTACAAAAAATAAGTCACAAATGTTCTTAAAAAAATGCAAACTTTGATGTCGCACATCTCCTTAACTATTGATATTAGGTCATAATAGCTTGAACATTTTCGACTCATAATCAAGGCAGGAATATAGTCCTGGGAGGTTATTAATGTTTTCCAAATAACCCTGTATAGTAAATAAATCACATATTCAGGACGCTCAACACTACTTTAATTTTTTTGTGAAAATCTGACCTGATACCATGGTATAAAGTTTAGCCGAAACTTCTGAGAACCTCCTAGTTTTAGGAAAATTGTTTTACTAAAAATTTCAACTAATAAAAATACACCAAACTTCCTTATGAACAAATTCAAATTCGTAATTTCAAAATTCCTCTGACCCCCTCTCCTCCCAAAACCTGTGACATATGAAGGGTATAAAAGCAAAGGCAGCGATATCCCATTGCGGTATTTCTGAGATGAATGCAAAAAACCTGTCACTACTCAAGAAATTTTTCTGGAATCTAGGAAACCTACAACTTATTGGAAATAAGTTTTTAAAAACAATTGCCACCTCAGTTTTACTTTTATATACGTGTATAAATAAAACTTTCAAATAAGGATATTGCTTTGTTGTTTCTGTCTATAATCGATAGGACCCCCATTTACAGTATGAAGCGGCCATTTTGTCACGTGACACATCCTTGGGGGTTGATTGGTTGAAGTGGATATTGCTGCCTTTGCTTTTATACTTTTTATTTATGGAAGCTGCCTCAAACAAAATTTAGAAGTCCTCCTTTAGATGTATTTTATCTTCTTAAAATATAAGTGTTGGTTGGGCTATTGGTCATTGATAGTTATATGGTATATAAAAGCACATGTTGTATATTATGTAACATAAAATGTACATTTAACGGACTTGCGCATTATTTAGACATAATTGTAGATGGTGGGTGGTACGACGGATATGTCAACATATATTATGAAATTACGGAAACTTTAAACTACTTTAATATTTACTTCAATTCAGTCATTTCCATTTTATTTTGAAATCAGGACACTCAACTATAGGTAGGTACTAACTAGCTCACTCATTCTCAGAAGGATCGGTTATACCGCCCGGGATCTACAATAGGCATGATGACAGCTTTTGAAATAATCTTCTATAATTAAGGTACACGTCTACTGTTACCGAAAATAACATTATTTCAGTAATAAACTAAGTTTTTATGCAAATAATTGCATTTTCATCTATCTATTTTTAATTTCGCGCAAAAACGCCTGCAGCTGTCATTTTGTCTATGTGACGTCAAGCCTCAGTAAACATTGTATTATGTCTATGGCAACGGGTCATTCGCTCTGGCTGGTGTTTCAGTTAAAATGGCGGATTGCACAATTTTATTTTATTGAAAATCTTTTTAATCTCAATGTGTAGGTGTATTAAAACTGGATAATTTTTTTAGAATTCTTTTTAAAATATTTTCTTCTCTAAAATGACTTATTCTTTAATTCTTTAATACTATCATCATGCCTATTCAGTAAATTCCATTTTATTTTAAAATCAGGACACTCAACTATACTAACTTGATATACCGGAGTAGGGGGGGTGGTCTGATCTGAAGGGTCAGAGGTGATATAAAATCACGGTGTGGTAAACCGGCCGGGAGATCTCAGATCTACGTAAGCCGGCGGTTACGCCCTCCCCTAGGTATAATCAAAACGTCAGGTGACTGACTAGGACACTGATATCTCGAGGCGGGTGAAGGGATATAAAAATAATAAAATCGAAACAATTTTACAAGTCTCTATATTGGGCACTGTAGCAAATTAAATTACATGAAACATTAATCCTAACTTACATACGACGCAGCAAAGTGGTTACTAAATTAAAAATTACATGAACCCTAATTTAGAGGGAGAGGACAAAATTATAAACAAAGAAAGAAAAAGGCAAAACACATAAAAAATCTGATCTTACTGCTAAAATGAATGGTGACGAGATTAAATTAACACTTCGGTAGGACCAGGTGGGCGGAGAAAAAGTCTTTAGATCGGGGTAACCTGTTTCGGAGAGTTCGGCAGGTGCCTTCTTCGTGCTGCTTCATGGTGGGCGGCGGCTTCTGGCGTCGGCGTCGTCCTCTGACTGTGCAGGCTACGTCGGCGGCTTCTGACGTCGGCGTCGTGGCGGTCGGTAGCGAGACGTCGCTTCTTTTGTCACTGGGCGTCGCGGCGGTACACTGTGCGTCGCGGTTTCTGATACGTCGTTTCTGGCGTCGCGATGCCGATTCGGTGGTCGCTACCGTTCGGACTTACTTTCTTCGAGAGTTACCAGGGTATTCGGCCGGACCGATTTTACGGGTCAGGCTAGAGTTCCTGGTCTCTCCACCTTCAGCTTCTAACTTCAACTCCTAACTCCAACTTCAACTCAACTCCTAACTCCTCTTCAACTGGTTTCTCGGCGGCTGGCTTCGCCTTATATTCTCTTCTCGCCGGCCTGAGGCGTGACCGACGGTGGAAAGGGGGCATCCCTTAGCTCCCTATTGGTCCGGATGATGTAGACCGTCTCCCGGTCGGGCCGCTCTTGATCCACCCTCGTCGTCCATTGGCTTCCTCTGGGTCCATCCCAGGCCCCGATGGACGTTACTGGTTACGGGACCCGGCGTCGCATATGTTACGCCCCCTATTGTTCTCCCAGTTTGCGGCTAATCTCGATGCTTTTCTGGTATGTAGGCCTAAACACTTTGTTATTTCACGAACGCTTTGTTCACTGTTCATATCCCTATCCCGTCACCAAAACACATTGCAAAATGAATTAAACTTAAGGAAAATACTACAGTACAAATTGGCAAAGGCGGAAAATTGAAAACACAAATCCGCATCAACACTTTACCCAACATTACCCAAAAATAAAACTGCTTACATATACATACTTAATTAAATCGACACGCCAGACATATTTTTATCGAGCAGTTATTTCCACCATTATTGACTAATTACATGGGATTGACGCAGGGTTTCATTAGATCACAGTAAAATTCCTTGAGTATGCATTACAATATTAATCTTATTATTAAGTCGTCGGTTTGATCCTTACAGTAGGCCTCTCAATATTTAACGTTATTTATACATTACATCGTTATAGGTCAATCCTTATCATTAACATTGATTTAACGTTATTTATACATTACATCATTACAGGTCAATCCTTATCATTAACATTGATTTAACGCTATTTATACATTACATCATTACAGGTCATTCCTTATCATCTACATTGATTATCTTCGATGCCTCCACAAAATCATTATTATTTTTTTATTCTTTTTTTTTTGATAAACCGGACGGTATTTAAAATTTACCACTCCGCATATTCTCTTCCTTTCTTTTTCTTTTTAATTTTTTTCTTTAACAATGACAACATGTACTTGATACTTAGTTCTATTTGTAATTTTAGCTTAAATAAAACAAGCTATCGTACTTCTTAGTTGGACCAAACATAATTGTCCATATGAGACATAGAGATACGAAACAAAGGGCTAAAATTATACAGACATCGTGGCATTTCTTAGTGAATCCATTAACATAAAAACTTATTTACATGGGATACATGCTTCAAGCGGGTCCCCTAATGTTAATGTTCTGCATACATCTTTGTAATTTCTTTTGGGATTACAAAGTACATGAATTTGCATCAACGCCACTTTCCCGAAAGGAATGCTTACATATAATAACACAATCAAATTCGAGAAACATTTTTTTTCAAGAAATTATGTTAAACCTTATTACTAGAAGAAAAATTAAGAAAACTTGGCGTAAATTAATTAATGTAACATTATTTACACCTAGATAATGAAAATTCTTACTTCATTATGTAAGCTGGATTGAATGCAAAACATTTTTTTTAGGACTTTCATTATACTAATCATTATCTTATCAAATCAGCTTTCTTCCACCCCTGGTATAAGAATATAAGAAAAGAATAAAAATAGAGAACACTAAAAAAATTATATAAGCCACATTCCACCAGGCAGACAATTGAAAATTTTCCAAACAAGAATTATTCTGAAACACTACCAGTAGCGGAAGTCCCTACTACAATTAACTAACTTCATAATTTTCGTTATGTTCTTCTTTTTTTTTAAAGCGGACAAATACCAAAGTGAATGGTGTATCGTAAAGATTGAAATTAATTACAAATAAATAATAATAAAGCTCAAAAGCTTTATTATTACTAGATTAAAACAACTATTTTAAAACAGACCGACAAATCATATTGCTTAAACGAGTAATCAAAACATTAATTGCATGTTTACAGATAGGTTATATACCTACAACCTACAAATTTGTATAACAAAAAAACACAATATTGGGAGCTTGAATAACTAATGACAAATTAACATTATTCTTAAAAATAATTAAAACTCACAAATTAACATTATTCAACTAGGTGTAATACATGAAAACATAAGACATGAAAGCCTCGATCTAAAGTAATATTAATGTTTATTCCAACACGGCATTTACTTATTTGCAATTAATTAAACTATTTTGTTACAACCCCGTGTGCTAAAATTCATTCTGCAGACAGATTTCACAAACTAAAAAGTCGGAATCTTATATCTCTTCAACCGTGTTACATCTTTTCACGAGATAATATTCTATTACGTTATATATTATATATTACATCAATATCAAACATCGTCGGCAATAATACAATCAAATTTTTTCCTTTTGTTACGATCAATACATTTTCTATTATTTGCTACAAGTTAGATTAATTCGGGATGATCTCGTTATTATTTCAAATTGCAATGTCCCGTTCATTTCGATACTTAACAATAGAATACAGAATAAATGAGGAAACTACATATAAAACGAGTAACATCCACCTGCAGAGGTGGCCTGGGTTATCTAAACTCTCATTACCTTACTTAAATTAAACATATCAGTTGCTCATTAATTAGGTACATATTACATTGATATTATGATTCACCACTTTGCCTCAATTTCTAATTCGGCCTCTACCTTCTTAATTGATTGACCCCTGTTATCTTTATTGATAATGACCGCCTGGTCGTGCGTTGAGGGATCTTCGCGCCCTTATATTAATAATATGATTTATACGATCCTACATCTCGCGGATAGCGTCGCCATGTGGGAGATCGGTATGTCAGCGCTTTCTAAAACATCTCTATTGTCTGTCGAGGACAATAGTAAGTTTACTGCGACGACTTTCGGAATTATTACCTTGTTTTTCTAAAAAATGTCTTTCCCAAAACAATGGCGACTTCTCTAACAAACGCAGCTTTCTAAACCGTTGTCCCATGTGTTCGCATTTGGCCAAGATGTTCTTTCTATTGTTTAATCGGGGTTAGAGATATACGTCCCGCTGCAAGAAAAGGTTTACCGTTTTTACCCTTCCAAGATGTTACTTAAGAACAAAAGGTTGCGAACGTATTGTCCATCCTAACAAAAGGCCGTGCACTATTAATGTCTTCGGCGATACCCAACGCCCTCGGCAACCCTAACTTTCTAATTCATTGTTTCATATGTTTTATGGCGGGCTATCCTAGGACGATCGTCCGTCGCAATGTTATTTTTTTTTGAACAATAGGTCACATATTTCGTCCTCGAACAAAAGATCGAACATGACGGGGCTGTGACCACATGGCGCGTGATCTTCGAAACATGGGCGCTTTGATTTCGGTATTGCCCTAGGACAAAATTAATAACCTGGTTCGCGTCATATTCCGGTGCATCAACACGCACCCCCCCGAGTTGACGCGAACCGGTTATTATTAGGCCACCTGATGTGCGTTTAGTGGTCGCTAGCACTCCCTCTTCAGCATTAGCCCAGCGACCTAACCTATCGTTCCGCGCGAAGAGCCAAGGCGACAAAACAAAAAAAATATCTCGGACTGACTCCTGACCTAGGGGTTATCAAACTATATTGGGGAACAGGGAAAACGGAAAAAAAAATCTCCAGCCTTCTGGCTTCCGGTGTCAACTCATCTCCCTTCCGGTTATTACTTGCGTGCGTGCGTGTGTGTATGTGTGCGTTTTCCTATGCAGCCCTCCTCGCTCTTTTCCTCACTTCACTCCGGCGGGTCCATGTCGGCGCCCTGCCGACGATGGGGTCCGCGCCCGCGACCCCCCTTTCGGGTCCTTCCTCGCCTAACACGCCCTTGTGCTCCGGCGGTTTCCTTCGTCATCTCCCCCTTATGCATCCATATCGGCGCCCTGCCGATGATGGAACCGTGCTCGTGACCGCTGCCTGGGTCCTCCGTCGTCTCACGCTCGTCTCGCTTCGTCCTACCTCGTCATCCCTGCGTCCGCATTCAGCGCTCTAGCCTTGCTGGACTCTGTTCTACGCCCGCTGCATATTCCGGCGCCACAACACATACGAGAAAAAAAACACACGCCGCACTAACGCGCCTCGCACTGAGGCCGGTTTTGGACAATAAGAATTATGAATATTTAAAAAAACAAATAATGCCTACATCGTCGCCTCGGCCACCTCGTATCCTATTTATCGCGAATTCCGAACTACGCATCGCTTGGTACTTAACCCACTTCCGGTCTGATAGTAAATCTTAAACAACGAATAAAAAAAAAGGTTAAAATAGAAAGTGGCGCCTACTCTACATTCAAGTGTACGATAACGAGAGAGAAAAAAAATACTCTGAATCTCCAGAGGCAGTAAAACATTACCAGTTGTCCTCAATGAGTGGGCACATTAGGACCTACACTAAACTCATTATCGTCAGCGACCGTAAACTCGACCTAAATATACATTTTTGAAGTACTCGGTCGGCCCCTCCTAATTAAGTAACAATGGGGTGTTATGGGGATTATCGGCGCCTGGGGCCATTGACCCGCTATTTACTATCCCTAGCTCGAGTGCATCATAAAACAACCTTTCCCGGCGCCCGTTGTCCGGGACGAAACCAAAATGGTTTGACTGTCGGCACACCGCTGTCATTTCGATAATCTACCGGAATATATTTTATTCTTACGTGTTAACTAATTTCTAATATTTCCACTCAATTATAACTTATATTAACGAGAAAAAATTAGAAGTGTTTCCGGGAAAAGAACTGCTGTTGTAATCGCCCGTACTTTAATTTAAATCTATTCTTACTATAATGTCTTTATTCTGGTGCCCCGATAAAATAATATTTTGGTATCCGGTTGTCTCCCCGGACATATCAACCCCGCGAAAAGATTCGCCGACTGTACAATGCTATCCGCCCTTCGTGAAATCCGCGGTTCTACTCGCGCCGCGAGCCTTATCGCGACAAAAATCGTCTGCAGGAAAATTACATAGTAACATATTCCTACTTGTGGCGGTTGGCGAAATCGTTCCCTTTCCGCGCACGATTTTATTTCTTTACGGAACCCCATGGTTAGGTGCACGATTCGTCACACACAAGTTTATCATATGGTACCGACCGGGTAAGTTATTAGGCTCGATTACTTAGGTCTGTGGGCGCCAGGTACTTTAAGGTTGAAGTACCAACCGATTAGCTCGATTCTATTATCCCTCGTTTCACTCGCTTGATATCAGTGTCTTTAATCCAAATCTCAGGGTGGGATCCGCCAGAAAACCCTTTTCCGGCGTGCTTTATACGCACGAGCCCCGCGTTGGAAGCGCCACTTGATATACCGGAGTCGGGGGGGTGAGGTCAGAGGGGTCAGAGGTGATATAAAATCACGGTGTAGTAAACCGGCCGGGAGATCTCAGATCTACGTATGCCGGCGGTTACGCCCTCCCCTAGGTACAATCAAAACGTCAGGTGACTGACTAGGACACTGATATCTCGAGGCGGGTGAAGGGATATAAAAATAATAAAATCGAAACAATTTTACAAGTTTCTATATTGGGCACTGTAGCAAATTAATTTACATGAAACATTAATCTTAACTTACATACGACGCAGCAAAGTGGTTACTAAATTAAAAATTACATGAACCCTAATTTAGAGGGAGAGGACAAAATTATAAACAAAGAAAGAAAAAGGCAAAACACATAAAAAATCTGATCTTACTGCTAAAATGAATGGTGACGAGATTAAATTAACACTTCGGTAGGACCAGGTGGGCGGAGAAAAAGTCTTTAGATCGGGGTAACCTGTTTCGGAGAGTTCGGCAGGTGCCTTCTTCGTGCTGCTTCATGGTGGGCGGCGGCTTCTGGCGTCGGCGTCGTCCTCTGACTGTGCAGGCTACGTCGGCGGCTTCTGACGTCGGCGTCGTGGCGGTCGGTAGCGAGACGTCGCTTCTTTTGTCACTGGGAGTCGCGGCGGTACACTGTGCGTCGCGGTTTCTGATACGTCGTTTCTGGCGTCGCGATGCCGATTCGGTGGTCGCTACCGTTCGGACTTACTTTCGTCGAGAGTTACCAGGGTATTCGGCCGGACCGATTTTACGGGTCAGGCTAGAGTTCCTGGTCTCTCCACCTTCAGCTTCTAACTTCAACTCCTAACTCCAACTTCAACTCAACTCCTAACTCCAACTTCAACTCAACTCCTAACTCCAACTTCAACTCGTTTCTCGGCGGCTGGCTTCGCCTTATATTCTCTTCTCGCCGGCCTGAGGCGTGACCGACGGTGGAAAGGGGGCATCCCTTAGCTCCCTATTGGTCCGGATGATGTAGACCGTCTCCCGGTCGGGCCGCTCTTGATCCACCCTCGTCGTCCATTGGCTTCCTCTGGGTCCATCCCAGGCCCCGATGGACGTTACTGGTTACGGTACCCGGCGTCGCATATGTTACGCCCCCTATTGTTCTCCCAGTTTGCGGCTAATCTCGATGCTTTTCTGGTATGTAGGCCTAAACACTTTGTTATTTCACGAACGCTTTGTTCACTGTTCATATCCCTATCCCGTCACCAAAAACACATTGCAAAATGAATTAAACTTAAGGAAAATACTACAGTACAAATTGGCAAAGGCGGAAAATTGAAAACACAAATCCGCATCAACACTTTACCCAACATTACCCAAAATAAAACTGCTTACATATACATACTTAATTAAATCGACACGCCAGACATATTTTTATCGAGCAGTTATTTCTACCATTATTGACTAATTACATGGGATTGACGCAGGGTTTCATTAGATCACAGTAAAATTCCTTGAGTATGCATTACAATATTAATCTTATTATTAAGTCGTCGGTTTGATCCTTACAGTAGGCCTCTCAATATTTAACGTTATTTATACATTACATCGTTATAGGTCAATCCTTATCATTAACATTGATTTAACGTTATTTATACATTACATCATTACAGGTCAATCCTTATCATTAACATTGATTTAACGCTATTTATACATTACATCATTACAGGTCATTCCTTATCATCTACATTGATTATCTTCGATGCCTCCACAAAATCATTATTATTTTTTTATTCTTTTTTTTTTTGATAAACCGGACGGTATTTAAAATTTACCACTCCGCATATTCTCTTCCTTTCTTTTTCTTTTTAATTTTTTTCTTTAACAATGACAACATGTACTTGATACTTAGTTCTATCTGTAATTTTAGCTTAAATAAAACAAGCTATCGTACTTCTTAGTTGGACCAAACATATTTGTCAATATGTGACATAGAGATACAAAACAAAGGGCTAAAATTATACAGACATCGTGGCATTTCTTAGTGAATCAATTAACATAAAAACTTATTTACATGGGATACATGCTTCAAGCGGGTCCCCTAATGTTAATGTTCTGTATACATCTTTGTAATTTCTTTTGGGATTACAAAGTACATGAATTTGCATCAACGCCACTTTCCCGAAAGGAATGCTTACATATACTAACATAATCAAATTCGATAAACATTTTTTTTTCAAGAAATTATGTTAAACCTTATTACTAGAAGAAAAATTAAGAAAACTTGGCGTAAATTAATTAATGTAACATTATTTACACCTAAATAATGAAAATTCTTACTTCAATATGTAAGCTGGATTGAATGCAAAACATTTTTTTTTGGACTTTCATTATACTAATCATTATCTTATCAAATCAGCTTTCTTCCACCCCTGGTATAAGAATATAAGAAAAGAATAAAAATAGAGAACACTAAAAAATTATATAAGCCACATTCCACCAGGCAGACAATTGAAAATTTTCCAAACAAGAATTATTCTGAAACACTACCAGTAGCGGAAGTCCCTACTACAATTAACTAACTTCATAATTTTCGTTATGTTCTTCTTTTTTTTTAAAGCGGACAAATACCAAAGTGAATGGTGTATCGTAAAGATTGAAATTAGTTACAAATAAATAATAATAAAGCTCGAAAGCTTTATTATTACTAGATTAAAACAACTATTTTAAAACAGACCGACAAATCATATTGCTTAAACGAGTAATCAAAACAATAATTGCATGTTTACAGATAGGTTATATACCTACAACCTACAAATTTGTATAAAAAAAACACAATATTGGGAGCTTGAATAACTAATGACAAATTAACATTATTCTTAAAAATAATTAAAACTCACAAATTAACATTATTCAACTAGGTGTATGTAATATATGAAAACATAAGACATGAAAGCCTCGATCTAAAGTAATATTAATGTTTATTCCAACACGGCATTTACTTATTTGCAATTAATTAAACTATTTTGTTTCAACCCCGTGTGCTAAAATTCATTCTGCAGACAGATTTCAAAAACTAAAAAGTCGGAATCTTATATCTCTTCAACCGTGTTACATCTTTTCACGAGATAATATTCTATTACGTTATATATTATATATTACATCAATATCAAACATCGTCGGCAATAATACAATCAAGTTTTTTTTTCCTTTTGTTACGATCAATACATTTTCTATTATTTGCTACAAGTTAGATTAATTCGGGATGATCTCGTTATTATTTCAAATTGCAATGTCCCGTTCATTTCGGTACTTAACAATAGAATACAGAATAAATGAGAAAACTACATATAAAACGAGTAACATCCACCTGCAGAGGTGGCCTGGGTTATCTAAACTATCATTACCTTACTTAAATTAAACATATCAGTTGCTCATTAATTAGGTACATATTACATTGATATTATGATTCACCACTTTGCCTCAATTTCTAATTCGGCCTCTACCTTCTTAATTGATTGACCCCTGTTATCTTTATTGATAATGACCGCCTGGTCGTGCGTTGCGGGATCTTCGCGCCCTTATATTAATAATTATACGATCCTACATCTCGCGGATCGCGTCGCCATGTGGCGGATCGGTATGTCAGCGCTTTCTAAAACATCTCTATTGTCTGTCGAGGACAATAGTAAGTTTACTGCGACGACTTTCGGAATTATTACCTTGTTTTTCTAAAAAATGTCTTTCCCAAAACAATGGCGACTTCTCTAACAAACGCAGCTTTCTAAACCGTTGTCCCATGTGTTCGCATTTGGCCAAGATGTTCTTTCTATTGTTTAATCGAGGTTAGAGATATACGTCCCGCTGCAAGAAAAGGTTTACCGTTTTTACCCTTCCAAGATGTTACTTAAGAACAAAAGGTTGCGAACGTATTGTCCATCCTAACGAAAGGCCGTGCACTTTTAATGTCTCCGGCGATGCCCAACGCCCTCGGCAACCCTAACTTTCTAATTCATTGTTTCATATGTTTTATGGCGGGCTATCCTAAGAGCCATCGTCCGTCGCAATGTTATTTTTTGAACAATAGGTCACATATTTCGTCCTCGAACAAAAGATCGAACATGCCGGGCTGTGACCACATGGCGCGTGATCTTCGAAACATGGGCGCTTTGATTTCGGTATTGCCCTAGGACAAAATTAATAACCTGGTTCGCGTCATATTCCGGTACATCAACACCACCTTGCCTATGAGTCCACGGTGATTTCTCTGGAAATAAGAACACGATGAATAGAAAAGTGACAGCTGTCAGAATCGTAGGAAAGCATCGTTAGATTATATTTTTAATGATTATTATTATTTCAATGAAGTAATTAGCTATAAGGGTTTTTCATTTAAAATGTCTTTACTTCAAAATTTACCGTATCAAGTGTATAGTGATTTGCTGCAACGGACAGATGGCTGGGCCCTGAAAGTTGCCGATATCAAAAATCTTAGGTAAGTGATAATGGTAAACGACAAGTACTAAAATACTTTTTGAAACTCTTACTTATAACTCTGAAACAATAGTCCTGAGAAAGGACCAATAATAGCGGTTGGTCTATTGCTTTAGGTAAATAGTTCATAATATTTTATTTTGACCGATTTTTATGTAGGTCACTTTTTATTGCTATGAAACATGCTTTCAAAAGTTTTTTTTAATTGCTCTAATTAAAGCATTTTCTTAATAATTTTTCTATATTTCTTGTCCGGTTTCATTTTTTAGTCTTTCATGTAGCATGTACATTTGTTTAAATCACATAGGGTTTGTCAGAATCAGAATATTTTTATGTTAAGTCATCCACTGTACTTGGTTATTAATCGATGTATCTTTTTATTTTTAAGGAATGTTCCCGAAGTAAATGCTGCAAAATTTGTAATAAATGCATTAGACCGTAGAGGATATTCTGTTGGAAAATTTTACAAGCTTTTAGACGAATGCCAAGTTTCCTGGCAGAATGATGTCCCTCCTCCGCCCACGGTCCACCATTCCAACCCTTCGTTGAAAGTCGCCATTTTAATAGGAAACGCGGAGTACAATAACTGGTCAAATCTTGTTACTCCAGTGTCTGACTGTAGAGTTTTAGGAGACATTCTAAGGTCCATGGGGTTCAGTGTTATAATATTGGAAAATGTTAATAGCGAACAGTTGAGAGAGTCTATCGAGAGCTTGTGTTCTGTTATACCTCCCAACTCATACAGTAAGTAAGTTTTAATTAATTTAATAGCCTATGCATTAATGTGGAGCACCATGGATCTCACAAATTTAGTACGTTTTTAGTAGTGATAAGCTGAACTGTTATTTTAACTTTAATTGTGGGATTTCTGTTCAGTTGATGATTGGTAACTATTGTAGTTCAGTGAGCAGCTGCTGGTACACTAGAAACTAAATCTCCAATAGTTTAATCATCTCATCATCGCTCACAGTTTGCACATTTAATTAACCGGTAGAATGCCAGCCGTACATAACACAAATGTACCCACCCTGTCTGCTGCGCAATTTGCGCACGATTGCTGTTTTTTAGACACTTTTTTTGTGATGTCTATATTCATGTAAAAATCAACAATAATCGCTAAGAAGTACAGACTTCAATGATTACTTATGTTTCAATAATTACTTATTCATTAATTATGAAAATAGGTAACAAAATTCACTGTCAGAAATGTACGCACATGTTTATCGAATAAAACCATGGAAGCAATAACACTAAATATATTGTATTTCAATATTTTCGTTTTAAATATATCAAAGAATATAAAAATACTTATTTTTTACACTTTTTTATATTAAAAAAAAAACACTTTTTTTAACAGATAAATAACACAATTAATGTGCGGCTCGACAATGACATTTGAAATGATTTTTTGTCCGGTTTGCGCGGCAAATGAGGTTATTTGACAAATAGAACTTGTTCATCCATTCAAAAGCTTGAGATACAACTAATGATAAGCTTAAAAACCCATAAAGGCAGGTAAAATAGGCCGAATTCGCATAAGTATCTAGGGAGCGCAGATCTACGTTCCAGCACATAGAGAGAACAAAAATTTTCGCGCAGGTCTGCGCTCCGGCACCCGACCGGTTAAATCATTACAGATTTTTAAAAATAAAAGTAACCCAAATAAATAAATGTAAAATTCTCAGGCTGCCATATTTTATGCTGCATTATGATAAATTAAAGATGCAATACACATTTTTATGTAAATCATTGTCTGAAGATGAAATTCAATAAACTTATTTTTAAATTATCCATTGTAGTAAAAGTGTGCTTGTCAATATGTATAATATGTTTATTAATTTTCAGCTCTAATTTATTTTGCTGGGCACGGTTTTGAATTATGCGGCGCAAAATACATGCTAGGTGTAGAATGCCCGTCCGAGAAATATACGGTCCAAAATGGTGTGTCTGAAAATTTTATTACAAAGCACGCCTTTGGCAGCAAACCTGACCTCTTTATATTACTTTTGGATATGTGCAGAAAACCCCCAGACAGGTAGTTTTCTGCTTATTATAACCTTAATAATTTCCCTTCAAATTCATCAGTCCTCCAAAATCTCCCATCCAATCTCACTATAGTATCCAAGACAGTTGTACTGTCCAAATTTACTATCCCTTGAATCGACAACTCATGAATCCATTCATTGCTAAATAGTGCATTTATAAATTAACATAAAGTTACATACGTATTCATAATCATGGCTTCTATAAATACTTTATATAAAGAAAGTGTATATACTCACTTTTAATCTATTTATTACTTCATTAATACAAATACATATAATAATTTAGTATTTTGTAGTTAACTGTTATACCATTCGTGTTGTGCCTGTATTTTTATTCCCAGCTGTTTCATTCTAAGAATTATCTAAGGATCTTTCTGGGTAAAAAATATAAATGCTACATAAAACATACATTTTAGAATTCGAGCACTACTAAATAATGATTATTTAATTAAAACTATATTATCAGTCTTTTCTCAAAATAAATAAATCATATATGTAGATATAAATGTCACACTCCTAGGACAACACGGCAACGAACCAAAAAATGACAGTTTTTAGCTATGAATGCCTAACTAATTGCCTGGTCAGTATTTATGATAGTGTAAGACTATCATATCCTCAGCTAGTACTATTTGTAAGTTATACACATTGCTGCTCTTTTGCAATATCAAATATTTTCTAAATATCTGGAACACATGCATAATTTAAATATGGCTAAATAGTACCTACCAGGAAATATTTTGTGGCTTAAACAAAATACAACAGCCATACTTTACGATATAGACAAGATGCTTTTAAAAAGTATAAGGTTATACTAGAATTACAAAGCAACACAGCCACAGTTTGCTTTATTGCAATGTACATCTCATTGATAGTGGTTTATACAAATTTAATTAACACTCTGTGTACATCTCATGTTCGAACCACAGAGAGCAGTGCCGGTAGAACTGCCACATTTTGAGAAGCGGCGGTGTTACGGGGACTGGTTGGAAATCAAAATACCACAAGTCAAATTCATATCTTTAAAATGACAAATTATTTTGCAAATCTAAAATCATATATGTTCAAAAAGCACTATGTATGCACTATTCAACTTTAATTTATGTTGAGACAAAGAAATAAATAAAACTGAAAACTTCAAATGCGATTTACTCAGAATATGACATTCGGGATTGTGGCAGTATTGTTTTAAGGATGCGATATATCTTTAAAATTGTATTACAAAAAATGTATGTTGCATTTGATGATTTCCTTCTAACTAAGAACTACATATTTATAAACTCGGGTCATTCACTAAAGCATATTTTATTCATAAACAAGTGAAAACAAATACAAGCAGTAGAATCTAGTTGTTTCGAAATTCAAGGGACCCAAAAAAACATTTTGAATTATGCAGAATACCGTTAATTCAAAATTCAAGGTACCAAAACTAAATTTTCATTGTTCAAAATCGCTATTGCGAAATTCAATATTTCGTTAATTTCTTGAAAAACTTACATATATATTTTTACATATTTCCTGAAATAATTTCGAAAATACAGTACTTGTTATGCTAATTAAAAAATTGCACCATTTCTATTACTAAAATATATATTGGAATATTTGATGTTCTCACTTGGCAAAAAAAAATCAAATCTTTTTTTCCAATTCATCATGTTTGGATGACCGTAATCAAAAATATTTAGAGTTATATTTGAATACTTACTTGGTAAGGACTTTACCATACCAACACAAAAAAATGAATAGAAATGCAATTATCCACAAATATGTGAAATAATAAGATAACTCAGTAATAACCGCTTCCAAAGAAACTTTAACATTTTAAAAACAAATAAAGTTATCAGGAAAAACTATAGAGAAACTAAACTGAATTTAAATAAGTGAAAAACAATTTCGAAACACATCCAAATACGAGTAAAGAGCGCAAACTAAATTTATTTGCGTGGATCAAAGCAGCCTCCTGAAAAATGCATACATAGGATTCTTCAATTTTAGGGGTTGCAACATGATATATATAGATAAAGGGTATATGTATAGATAAAGGACATAATGTGCTGCGAAATACATAAAGGACACCCTGCATGCTATGTGCGTGATCAAAATCGTGGGGATCGCTAGTTTTTTTATAAACATTTAATTTTATTACATTTCTTTTCACATTTGCCACTTGTAACGACATTGCTCACATATTTTAATAAAACAGTTATTAATTTATCACTCAAAAATGACAACACTCAAATTCTATTTTATAAACACGAAAAAAACAAATTTCATTTTCCACGTAGACTAGAACTTATCGTTTTTATATATAAAAATCTTCAATTGTTCAATATTTCACATTTTTTCAGGAAACTAAATCCTGAGATATATTCAAATATACCTCCTTTAGAAGAATTTCTACATAATCGAAATTTGATAATTGGCTACGCAACTTCTCCTTTTATGCCGTCGTTTGAGAAGTTGTGTTGCGAGTCCACAATTTCACAGTCGCAACATGACAGCTGCGAGAGCCGCTGTTCCAATGGAGACAGTCGTTATTATGATGAGGAAATTGGCAATCAAGTGACCCGCAGATTAGGGGGTGAAGATCATTTAACCGGAGTCAGCTTATATGTCAGGCACTTACAAAGGCATTTAAAAAAAGATGATGATTTTTTAACAATTCTGGAAATGGTTCATAAAGGTGAGAGGATTAATATTTATAATTTTTTTTTGTGTTAAGCCATGTATTCACTAGGGCACAAATTGCGAAACATTCCGCGCGGCATGTCGTATCAACATCTAGGCTCATGTTTCGGGGACAATGGCGCGGTCATTTGAAGTGTACACACCGGGACTGACATATAACTTGTCGCCCGATGAGGTTATGATGACAGCTGCATATGTCGAATCTTATGCATGTATCGAATGTCTGATGGATCTTTTGCTATTCTTTTTCCCATGCGTCGTTTTTCTTTATTTTATTTTTATATTCACGGTTTGAAGTCTCCCATAACATTGTATGGCTTTGGTAGAGCTCGATGAGTTGGAGAACAATTTCGTTTTCCCACACTTAGGTCATGTTGATGGATACAGCGCATGCGCATTCACTTGTAAACATACCACGTGGTACTGACGCTTGGCGCAATGTCGCGGTGAGCTCGCTCGGGTACAGTGCGCATGGCAATGTTGCCACGGCACGTAGAAGTGCCGCGCTACATCGCGTGACGTTGCAACGTCACGTAAACTCTATGCCGCGCGTGATGTTGAGGGGTGATTTTCCCCTAGTGAATACATGGCTTTATTTTCAAAACTCTGGTTAAGTTGTACAACATATTTTTTTTATGGTATTTAATACTTACAATTTTATCCATTACTCAAGGCTCTGTCAATTTTCCTATAGGCTATATAATAATAATACTTTAGTATTAGATGTAATACTTTAGGATTAGAACTTCATTTAATTTTTAAAAGGAAAATGTGTAACAAACAACTGCAACTGTCTGTTTATAAGATCATAATCTTTTGGGTACCAACTTCATTACGGGCACATCATACCAAAAATAGAATTAGCCTAAAAAGTGATTACATATTAACTTGTTGAAGGCCAAAAAAACATAGATAAAAGTAAATCACCAAGGCCAAAGATTTTCTGAATTTTTTGTGATTTTTCTTTTTACGAAAAAAACATGAAAACATGCGTATATTAAAAAAAAAACACACATTCATATTATTTTATCGTAATTGTCATAATGCAATGATTTTTTTTTATCGTTTAAGTAAAATAAAAATATTTTTTTTAATTCAATTTCAATTGCCAGCGCAACATTTTACGAAAAGTAATAATTTATTTTTATTTGTTTATTAGAGACAATACTACTATTATTATTTGATGCTAACCGAGTAATCTTCTTCTGTGTGGTATATTTTGTTGCATGGCACGGCACACGATGGGACATCGCACTCATAACACATAAATATGATACACTTTCACACACACACATATTTCAAATAAACGCAACAAAATTGTGTGTATTTTTGTTAATAAATCACTGTTAGTATTCAATTGAATTATAAACCAAGAAAAACTGACAAATATCGCAAAACATATCGTATATATTTGTGTATACGTGTACAAATAAATCAAAAATTGAAAAAAATAAATTGAATTTCCACGCACTTTGTGCGTGACCTTGAATGACGGAATATTTTAATTTCGATTGCACAACACGCGTTCGGGGCGCCATCTACAACTATTCTATATGATTTTGACGGCAGAAAAACTTCTGTTTTGATTGTTGATTTAAAATATAATCCGTGATGTTTTTGAGTTGAAAATGGAACGACAGGTCACCACGGGATTTCCCTACTGGGAAAAAATCACATTTTTGAAATTCGATACGCGGCCGTCGAGAAATAATTAATTTTGTGCCTGTCGCATATATCCGACAGTGGCACTCTGGCCCCTGTCATTGTCTGTCGCACAGGTCCGACAGGGCCCCACGCTCATTAAAATAAATAGTTTTTTGGATTTTTTTTTCATAAAAAAATAAAAAAATTCAAGATAGGACTGTAAGATAGATTTTTTTGGTTATTCATAATACATTCATTATTATTTATTGATTTATTAATTTCTAAGGGAAATTAAGATTATGCTTACACTTCATAGCAAAGAAAAGTTTGTGCAATTTAGTTTATAACTTATGTATGTAATTATTTTGTAAGAAAAATATTTCTGTTCAAAAAATGCTGCCATTAAAATTTATGAGAACACCATAATAATACAAAATAACCTGTAAATGTAAGTTTTGTATATTATTTAGTCTAGGTTATATATACTATATATGTAAAAAGTTATACACAGCCAAATTATATTCATGTATATCTTAATATGTTTGAATCAAAATGAAACAAACTATTGCTATAAATATATCTTTCAAGTTTATGATAATAAAACAAACAGGTATTTTTAAATTCACAACTTTATTCTAACAGATTTCATAACCATTCTCAAACTAGTCATGTTTGCATTTTTTTTTTTTATATTATGCACTTCATTAATCATAATATTTCACTGATTTTAGACTTTGCCGATGAACAATGTGAACAAACCTCATTACAAAAACCACAGAAACTCGATAACGTAGCTTCAAAATTTTTCTTGTCCTGCGAAGCTAAAGGTACGTATCATTATCCCTAAATTATCCTTCATGTTTTGTGACTTGTTTTTTCTTGAATTTTATTATAAAAATGATTCTTCAAAACTCATTATTTTGATGATATTTACATTGGAATATTTTTTATAGTCTAATGATTTGTGCTTTATATTTTATTATATTATCTCCCTTTTTTCAATGCCATAATGAATTTTATAATGTCTTAAACAAAATATTGAGAGTTGTATCACTCATTTACATTTCAATATTTTGATCATATTGTGTGAGCCATATTTTTCTTTGTTTTCGCCAGGTGATGTGACATCAGAAACTAGAATAAGCGAATCAATACGAAATCTCTACCATCGGGGTATAACGGTCCACCTTCTTTGACTGATGTTAAAAATGAAACAATAATTATTATAAAGGATATACTTAAATAATGCACTTATGTGTTGAATTTTTTTTGTACTTAAAATCATAAAAACTCAATTATTAAGTGGAGAATTAAATAAACAGTGTATGAAAAAATGACAAGCTTATTATTCTTGTTATTGCTCTGTTTTAAAATACAAATATATCTCATTTACAACAGTACGGGCCCTAACGTCGAGGAGTTATTATCGCCGGCCAATGTCTGCAAGTTTAAAATGGTTGACAACGTTGACAATCCAGCTGCTGGAGTCTTCTAATCCTTTGGTGTAATCTCTGAGGAAGCGGTAGTTGAGAATATAGAGTTTTTCTTGATATTCTGGTTGCAAACTGAAGACAAAAATTGTAATTAAAAAATATAGATGAAGAATAAAAATATTAAATTTAGAGCACGAGTACTTCAAGATGAAAATTAAAAGCACGAGTTCTGAAAATCCAATCAGTAATATTTTTACGATCACATTATTGTGAACTACATTTTTAATATTGACTAGAGTGAGCATGAAGGAGAATGTTCAAAATTTGATAATGTATGGATGTTCTTATGATGGAATTGGTGAGCGTTGCATTGTGTAGAGTGATCACTTAAGCCAGCTCATACAGGTTGTAAGCCCTGGGCCATCATGTAAAAATACTTCCACACATGTCTCTCATATTCATAGCTTCATGTCTGTGAAGCTTCTATAATTTATCTTAATTGATTAATCATCCCTCTTGGGACAAAATCCAGTAACCGTGTTCTTTGAGCGTACCTACATATAAAAAAATTTTGGAACCTTTTGGGCCTCTTTCTAATGTGGGCCCCAATGCATAGCAATGGCGTAAATTTATTATTTACGCCTTGTATCTGGAGTGAATGAATATATCTACAATAAGAACGTACCCTAACGTCAATGGAGGATCTTCGCCAGCGTCCTTCATATTCTTCAGCCCCCTTAGGACGTGGTAACACATGGTGATCTCTACCCAGCGTCTGTTGTCATTTTCAAACATCATTCCAACCTGTGTACACAAAAGAAACTGCTTATATCACTCTCAAAAAACAATTTGTAAACATAATATAGCTAAATCCAAAATGATGGCACCTATAACACCTTCTGAGCGTAAGTATCCTCGGTATAGTCGAGCGTCCTGACTTCAAAATAAAACAGTATCGATGTGCAAATATAAATATTGAAGACAATATTACACTTTAAAGATTAGAAAACTGTATTACATTTCGACATTTGATAGGCAATATCTGTGGATGAAGTGTAAACCATAGACAAGATTTAAATGACGAGAATTTTATTTACAGACAATAGGTACCAAATGTTTACGCAAATCATACACAATATCGAAGGTCCTCAGCCAAAAAGACGTAAGGGGCATTTTACCGAAAATGAGTTTTTTGGGTCTTTACGTTCAAATTTTATTTAATTTAATTCAATTGTACAAAATGGTGGAAATTACATATCATATGTATATTTGAAAAACAGAATGAGAATATTAACGCTTACCCACTTTTAATAGTAAACTTAATTCTCGTGCTTAAAAGTGCTTTAAAAAAATTTATATACGTTTGTCATATACGTATATATATATATATTGTTAATGCAATCATTAGTAGTATTATATTCTAATAGTGAAAAAAGATATAATGTAAGACATTAGATTAAGTAAGTAAGACATAGACAAAGAAACATTAGATTAAGTTGTAAAAATTAAGACATTAAATTAAGGGGGTATTCTAGCGTAGAAATTTGAAAAAATCAAAAAAAAATTTCTTCATATTTTCAAAGCTTAACCTTTCAAGAATATGTCCTTACGAGAATATGTCAAAATTTTAATTATTTCCGGAGATATAACTATTTTAGTGACACGACATCCAAACCGGCTGGGCCAGAACGAATCGAACAAAAGTCATTAGGGACCATCTGTCTACCTGCGATCCCATTCTCTCGTAAACCCTTATGTACTCTTGTATTATATATTGAAATATAATAATCCAAGGTCACCCGCAGAAAATGCTTTTTTTGAAGTAGAGGAAGGCCCAATGTATGGAGCAGGAATCGCAGTTTTATTAATCCCACTTCAACAGCTTATAACACTTAGAGTTTTCAATTTTTTCACTTTTAAATTTTTTTTATGTATTGTTAAAACATGAATAAATATGTTGTTATAAAATGGATGAGAAAAATATATTTATTTTTTATTTATAACTCCCGAAAAAACACCTCAAATTCATGCCTGTAGACTAGAATACCCCCTTAAGTAAGTAAGATATAAAACAAAATGAAGACATTAGATTAAGTAAGTAAGATATAAGACAAGGAAACATTAGATTAAGTTATATAAATTAAGAAGATATTGTAATAACATTTAAAAGTATGTATATATTGATTATCTTTGGTAAGATTTTTTTTCATTGCATTATTGTGATTGATTTTTGTAGAAGATTTTTCAATTTAGTTTTGAAATTTCTATAATTTTTTTCTGTCCTCATTTCATTGAGAAGAGCATTAAAGAATGATACTCCTTGATAGGTGAAATGGTGTTGAGCTGTGCTAGTATTACATTTAGGTATCAAAATATTTCCAGCTGATCTCGGTCTATTACTAAAACATCCAAATGTATTATTATTGAAGTACATTTTGTGAATTTGAAGTATCGAAAATTTTTTGTAGATTTGATTCATATTTAGGATGCTAAAAATGTTGAACAGTTCCCTTGTTGGGAACATTAAGGGTTTTCTGCGTGACACATTTTATTTTTCTGTATACATACTTATAACTTACTTGATATGGAAAAGTAAAATAGATATCATCTCTTATAATGGACAACTGTTCCCTTTCAGCAACGGTCATTTTGCTAACGGAATTATAAAGTTCGTCGTAGGCTTCTTTAGATACTAAGTTTTTAAGTGTAGCAAAGTCACTTTCGCCCAAAGCTGCCGAAATTACCTGAAACAATAATTTTTATTTTAATGTTGTAATGGATATTTCAAGCATAGATATTGATATTGTTGTTCTTTCACTGAAGCCAACATGTGTATCCTAAGCTATTTAGTACATAGGTATATTTTGTGGAAGCTTTCTTATATTATGCAAGCCCATTTCTTTGTTTTAAGAATCCTAATATAAGCCTCCTGTAAAATTTGTTTCATTTACCATGTTTGAAATAAATTATATTTTCACTACATATCTCGGAAATTTATCCAATCAATTTAGGATTAATAAAAATATTATTTTATTTATTTATTAATCCTGAATTGATTGTCTGTTATGGTAAAGAAGTATGTAGTATCGTTCAAAATAATGGCTAAATTGAACTATACGGTAACCATAACCAATCCTTCTGAGAGTCCAAAACAGAATTGATTGCGCAAGAAAGTATTAAAGAAGACATTACACTTTAAAGTGAAAAATTATAGCTTTTGGCATAGGAGTCACTTTAACTAAGGACAAGTCGCATACCATAAACAAGAAAATATATTAAGCAACAAAATACAAAGAGTTCCCATATTCAGTATTCATTATGTTTCTATTGTCTATAATTCGCATGAAAATTTGGTATTGTCTATAAATAAAATTCTCATCAACTAAATCTACTCTACAATTTGCATTTTGTCCTTGTATGATGTTAATATATGAAGATGATAATATATGAAGAAATTACAGAAAATTTAAAGTACATTTAAATTTTTAATACTTAAATACAATTCTTTAGTACAATTAAAGTAATAAAAAACTTTAATAATACAATTCTGCTTCATTTTGAAATCAGGACATCCAACCATACCGTGGATACTTAATTTTTGATGGAGGGTCGGTTACGGCTATAGGTCATTTCATTTAAGAAAGTTAATTGAATTAGTACTATAAGCTGTGCGTACACTGCACATTGTTTTTTGTGATAGTGTTTAGGGGTATAAACACCAACACAACGAAAAAATGTGCCTCGTATGCACAACTACATATACTAATTCAATTGTCTTTCTTAAATGAATAGATGTTTACCATATTGTTCAATTTAGCCATTGTATTTAATAACTACATACTTCTTTTCTATTACAGATTTGCTTTGCACTGACTACTAAACCATCCAAAATTATTGCATCATTATCATCCAAACACAACACATATTCACTTCCTCTGCCCATGTGTTTTAGTTCTTTCTTTATTTTATGTGATGACTAATCAGTATTTAATTGGTAATATTATTCATAATCAAGTAGATTATTGTTGCAATGGCCACCTGCTACCAGGTCATTTTGGAATAGTGTCAAATCACATCTAGCCTGTGGTCTCTTTCTATACCTTGGGTACCACTGGAGTACTTGATTTGTTCAATTATCTGCTGTTACTCCGGCCATATGAAATAAATGGCCTCTTTTCCAATTCAACTTCTTATCATGATAACATTTTCAATTTTTGTTTGCTTAGGTATTCACCCATTGCACTTCCCGTCTCTTCTAGCGTGCATTATTTTGTATATGATTTTAATTAATAGCAGCATGCCCGTTGCTCTTCTCATGGAAAAAAATTTACCTGGCAGCAAACTCACCTTTTAACATGGAAAGAATAAGTATACATCAGAAGAGGACAAAAAAAGAAAAATATATATATCAAAAATGGCGATTGTTCTGTCGTGAGTTCCTTCTGACTTTTGGAAATGAGCCAAGCAAGTGGTCAAATCTCGTTAAAACTGCACAGTTCATACTATGTTATGATAATTTGTTTTTCAATTAAATTCGCTCTGGACCTTCTTCTTGGATTTTATATAATAATAAGGATAAGTATCCAATGAAATGTCGAGATTTGCTTCTCGGTAATACATACGGTGCGTATAAAATATCCGAAATTACAGTTAGAAACTGATTTCTTTAGTTCGAAAGAAAAAACTTGCGCATAAAGATTTCAAAGAATCTAAATCTATAAACAGTTAGTTACGTACTTTTTCACAATTTCGGAAATAAATGTAAAACTTTTTCTAAAAAATCTTATGAGTATATTGCCAAAACTGAAAAAAATATCAATTCCAACACTAAGAGTTTCTGGAACTTTGTAAATTCAAAAAGACAAAACAGTTCTAATCTATCAAAGCCAATGCATTTCCAAAATGAATCCAGTAATAATATCAACGGTATAGTTAACTTATTTGCTAAATCTTTCAGTTACGTATATTCAATTGATGCTAATGATAATAGTCTATCTGATTCTGAGTGTACTGAAAATCTCAACATTTCTTCCGTTCACATCAGCCTTGATCAAGTCTTAAAGAAAATCAGGCTGCTCGATGTGTACAAATATCCCAGCCCCGACAACATTCCGCCAATACTCAAAAAACAGTGTGTATCCTATATATTGCATCCTCTTCTTGAATTATTCAATCAATCTCTAGTGGGCATTTTCCCAGAAGCTTGGAAACTAAGTTATCTTACACCAATTTTTAAGAAAGGCGATAGGAAGGACGTTTCAAATTATCAAATTATTTAAAATAAATTATTTGCATTTTATCCACTATACCCAAATTGTTTGAAAGTGTTGTTCTAGACATTATTTCAAAGAATATCCATATAAAATTATTAATTTGCATTTTGACATCTCTGATATTTTGTGTTTGTTTACGTTTCATGCGCCTGAAAAAGCTACACGAATACCTACACTATTTTATTGTGACAACACTAGAACCAACTCACAATTTATCTCCCTTGTACCAAGACTGCATATGCTAGGTATAGGCTCACCGATGCGCATATCTCTGATATTTTTAATTTCAGCATAGCACAATATAAAGATTCACTATGAAAAGCTCTACACCCTGCCGTCCTGAATTCATAATGAAATCACAAACAATTTTTTTTTGTTTAATCTTGTGTATATATCATATCTTCTTTTTCTAAACTTCACACCTCCTTTTTCTAAATTAATGTTATAACTTTAAACAACTATCTATATTATGTCAATTCTGTAATTTTTTGCTGTTCTACTCTTTGGATTTCTTGTATATATTATTATGTAAAAGGTACTTCTGTGCCGTATATTGAATAAATAAATAAGTAATACAATATACAATGTAGTTTTCCCTCACCACACACAAGAATCATAATTCTTTTTGGTGAGGTATATACATACAAAAAAAAAAAGAATTGTAAAAATTTTCTAGGTATCATTGTAATAAAATATTATACATATTATTAATTAAATAAATAAAAATAAAAATGTTTTTTCCGCCTACAAAAGCAGATAAATTCCAGACTGCTGTCCAGAAACACCAAGACATTAGTGTACAAAACGCTTATTAGGCCAGTGCTCACGTACGCAGCTGAGACGTGGATACCAACTAAGAGGAATGGACTGTCTCTTGGATTTCGTTATAGAGTGACAACTGTATTTGGTTTAGTCCATGAAATTTATGGTGTGAAACATTTGTTTGAAAATAATTTTTTAAAAAAGCATTCATCTTGAAAATGTTCGAACAAACTTACCTCTACAGCCTGCTTAGAACCTTCTATGAAATCATGCATTACAAAATCTCTGTCAAGATGTGGTCTTATAATAAAATTTGCAAATATCCAGTTTCTCGCAGTCTTTATGAAAGATGGCCATACTATTTCTGGAAAGCTCATTAATGTTGGTAATGTCTTTCCCGCACTTCGGGGAGGAGAAGATTCACAAAAAAATCTAACTTGATTTAAGTCTACAGTTGGGGTTAGAAAATTACTATTACTTTTATTATTGTAGCGTGACAAGTAATCGTTACATCCTAAAATATTCCTGTATGTTTTAAAAGTTCTGAGAGGTATTGAATACCTATTAATTAACTGCATTTTCGCTTCAAAATTTTACTTATTTATTAAAACTTGTAAAAAAAGTTAAAATTCACTTATTTGACAGCATAACATTTTTATGTTGCCATCATAGAAAAAATATATAAGTTGCCATATCCAAAAAAATGTAATTATCTGACATAAAGATGGGTTGTTCATTGAACTATTATTTTGAACTATTCACCGTTCCGAATAAAAAAACTATTCAGTTCACTTTGCCATTTCATATAAGGCTCGTGCCGCGATTTCATGCTAATTCGAGGATTTTGGTGGAATAAATAAAAAAGGAAATTTGGCTGAAATTATTAGGTGAAACTGAACTATGCTAATAACAGATAAATTAAACGTAAAACGCACTTATTTAATTTATTTTTTTTTGTTTTGTTTTTTTCACCATAATTTGAAAATATGTCGATGGAAGATAGTGAAATGCAAGCGGAAATGAAATTGATATAGTTAGCATTACCGTGGAGGATAAATTCCCATAAAATCAACGGCGAAACGTGACGCGTATCAGCATTCCGATAATAGCTTTAACAGATGGTCACTTCACTATACAGGATTTGCCCGGCCACCGTAATAGAAATAAGTAAGTCGGGGAACTGACTTTAAAATAAATTTAAATTGGGTATTCAGAGATAATATTTTGTTGGTACGTGCAAGAAAGAATACGATTAACATAGTTTTACGATCAGCAGAGCTTGTCGGCACCGCTTTTGGCAATAGGATTATGCGCACGTGCGATGTCAGAAAACCTTTCTCTGTTGGAAAGCAGTTATCACGGACCAGTAAGCAGTTATCACAGATGAGTCAACAGTTATCAGAGTAGTGAGCAGTTAGTAGGTCCTCAGTGGGGAGTTAACAGTTATCACAGTGATCAGTGATCGGAAGTGAACTACATAGCTGCCGTCAGCTATCGGACAGCTGACGAAGGGAGGAAGTCTATAGAGAGTGACATACCGGCTTCAGCAATCGCGAAGCCGGAATGGTGAAGTGAACTAGATAGAGAGGTCGAGATCCGGTTGATTCGGAAGCAGCCAACCGCCAGGCAATGGATGCTGGCTTCGGCGCTAACAGGACCGCGAAGGTCCATCACCAACAAGGACGAGAGATGGCTTTGGGAGCGATCCAAGCCTCGGCCCGCTGACTTCCTGGCCCGAAGTACCCCGGCTCCCATAACGCGACGAGGTTTCTAGGAATAAGTTAGATAATAAGATTAGACGATAGATATTGATAAAGCATTTGTGGAATTTGTATAATATGAATTAGTATTAATTATATGTAAATATGTATAAAAATAATTCTTTTTATTCCAATTCCCGCCACCTTTCTTCAATGACCGTCTCCAAGTAGTTTGTAGATTTGATAACACCACAGAGCGGCAAGCTATCCGGAGATCTGTCCTCTGAGAGGTGGAGATCAGAACCCACCCAGGTGTATATCATATCAAAACGTTGTAGGTTAGGTACTCGGGCCAAAGTAATTAGGTACTAGTTATTAATTGTTTTTTTCCAAAAAAATCGCATCACATTCATAGCGATTTATTATTTGTCCAATTGAAGAAAACTCTTTCTTTTTCATTTTACATCTGATAATCAACCAATCAGAAACATTGTATTTATAAGTTATTTGGTATATTTCCGAAAAATTCTTTTTATCAAAGACTTTCATGCTTTGATCATTTGATTTTATTTATTGGTTATTTGTAGTCATTGCAGTATATAGGAATCCGACTTTCCTTACACTTATTGTAAATGTTGTACATGAAATGAGGTGTATGTACGAGAGGGGCATATCCGTAAACTTAACACAATAAAACAATGCGCGTATTACGCACTGTATTGCAAGCTTATGTGACCTATACCGTACAATTGTGACGCACGTACCCGTGCTAGTGAAATAACGTATTTTGGCGGGAATTCAAAATGTTTGATATGCGTGTGATAATTATATCACATGGCAATACGCGAATGACGCGAATCGGATATCGTCAGACTGCGTCAGACGTCAGACATAATATATTATCTTATCTACGCGTCAGACATCGCGACCTGGCTTAGTAGGCATGTCGATCCACGATCCACTCAACAAGCAATTGTGTGGTTGGTGATAATGCCAAATTTCTACGCGTGCGCCTTTTTAAATTTTGCCCAATGTCTTCTAGAAGCTCTTGAGCAGACCTCTTCGACAAACGAAAACGGTACACAAAATCTGCGTCGTCTAAAATATTTAAATGATCAACTCGTATATTAAACACCCTTTGTCGTCGAGTGTGCTCTTCATCCGACGAACTGGAATCCAATAATAGGTCGACATCGCTATCTGAAGACATTTTTCCTTTAAAATATAGCAGCACAGTATATTCGCGAAACAAATAGTATGAAACGCAAATTGACAACGTGCGTAATAAAAAATAAAGCGGCAATCTGTCACATTTTTGACAATTTCAACTAACGGACGGTAAACTGGTGGTTCGACTGTCGGTATCGGCCGTCGGTATAATGTTACTAAAATTTGATTAACGGATTGTTATAAGACGAAAAAAGTGACATTTGTATCAAATTTCGGTTTATTTGGTCTGACATCTAACTAACGGACGTTTATAAGACCGGCCCTAAAAAATATCGATCTCCGATTCGTGCCGACGCGCCAAGCCTGGACCACGTGCGCTCTCCACGCAGTGTGCCACCCGCGGCATCCAGATTGCGGCAACGAGGGTCTCCGATAGTGAACATGTGTTTTTTTTGTGTGATGCTTTTGAACTGAATGTGAAAGGACACGACGGACTTATGTGGGGGTCGGACTGTTAAATATGTTAGGCTAAGGTTAGTTATAAAATTAGTAATAGTGTTTTAGAATATAAGGTTTGTATGTTGTTTCTTGTAATAAATGTATATAATCGTCATGGTGTTTTTAAACTCCCGCTACTTTCCTTGACATTCCATTGATAAGGTCGCTGCGCACATTGCATCGTGTAATCTGCGCCTCACGCGGGTTATTTGTAAGAGCGAACCTCCCTATCATAGTATTGTTTATATTATTTGTTTACCATGCGGATATATGCACTAAAAAAAATCCTTCTGGCACGCTCGTGCCATTAAACATAAAATATTAGGATACTCTTTACAAAAACCTTTACTCTCTTTACAAAAACTTTATAAATACAAAAATATTTTTTTTCGTAGAAGTATTTTCTAGACCAAAGTAAAGATTATTCTATTAAAAAAAAGTGAAATTTCCCTATTAACTCATGTCTATGGTTCGCGTGCGCATGTTTGTAATTAGGATGGGTAAATGAAAAAAAATATCGATATATATTGAATCGATATTTTTAAAAAGTATCGAAAATAATCGATATACATTGCGAAAAATATATCTATATATCGATATACGTTGCGAAAAATATTTCGATATATCGATATACGTTGCGAAAAATATTTCGATATTTATCGATATTATTTTTTCAAAAATGTAAGGGGAATAAGCTTTTGGCGACTAAAAAAAAAAGGTCACCGGAAAAAATATATCGATTATCTGAGAAAAAATACCGATGACCAAAAAAAGGTCGCCAAAAAAAATATATCGATATATCGGGAAAAAACTATCGATATATCGAAAAAAATATATATCGATGACCAAAAAAAAGTGAAAAAGATACTGATAGGGCGGTTTAATTAATTTAATCGATTAATTAGGACGCTACGCGTCTTTGCCTATCAAGAAGATGCCTTGTCAAGGAAGGTGGAGCGGGAATTTCAAAACACTCTGGCACTATTATATACATTTATTACCCAAAAAAAAACAGTTAAACCTTACGTTCTAAAGCACTATTACTAATTTTATAACTAATCTTAACCTAAACGCCAGCAGTTCCGACCCCCACATAAGTTCGTCGTGTCCTTTCACATTTTCAATCTAAAAAAATATATCACAACAAAAAAACACTTCGTTCACTATCCGTGGGCTCTCGTTGCCGCAATCTGGATGCCGCGTGGGGAGAGCACGTGGTCCAAGCTTGGCGCGTCCGGTTGCGGAATCTGGCCGGAGTCTCGGAAACTCGCGGGGGCGCACGTGGTCCATGCCGCGGATGCACGAACCGAGCTGCAGGAAGGCGTCAGGCCTTCCTCGGGGGCCCGCCGTGGTGAAGCCGCCGTCGCCTGGAACCATCCAGAGCGCTGCAGGGCGCTTCCTCCTCGAGCAACGCGGGTGGCGCTAATTCGCGTTCTCGGCAGCTTGAGCGCCCGCCGCGGCCGCGGGCGAGGAGCCCGGGAGCGCGAGCTGTTGCGGTGATACCGGTCGGCACGAGACAAGACCGGCTGTTGGGGCACGCGGCTCCAACCCTCTGTGTCTGCGGGAGAGGGGGGTAGTTTCCCCTCGCCCGTGATGGCACCCACCACCACCGCGCGAAATAAAATTAACTTATATATTTAATATAAATAAAACTTATATTCTAATTTAAAAAGGATGCGATGCGGAACGTCACATGCAGGTCGCGGACGCACCAATACCCAAAAAAAGGTCGCCAGAAAAAAACTGAAAAAGATACCCAGAAAAAGGTCACCAAAAAAATTACCAAAACTAAAATGTCGCCAAGAAAAAATATCGATATTCGATGTATCGCCAAAAAAGGGTGGAATGCAGAATAGGGCGTTGGGAGTTTTATGAAATATTAATAACTTTTTTCGGTATAAGAGTGCGACATTATTTTATGACATTATTGAAATCAGGACACTTAAATTTACCGGAAAAATTTATTTATATTTCATATAATTTCCAGAATTCAAAGGAAAAGGTTTAATTGTCAAAACTTACTATGAAAATAATTACGATTTTTAAATTGGATTTACTCGTATTATATAAATATATTTAATTGTGCGACATTATTTTACGACATTATTAGAATCAGAATACTTAATTATATCGAAAAAATTATTAATTATTATTAGAAATCCCAACGCCCTATTCTGCATTTTTCCCAAAAAAAAAACAAAAAATATATCGACGATAAATATCGATATTTTTTACCCATCCCTATTTGTAATATTTACTATATTCTCTTTTATATTTGTTTTTCTATGATTCTCTTTTCTATGATATTTACTTGTCATCTGTCATCAATATCTTTAAATTTTAAGAAGTTTATAAACAGTTTTTTTTAAAAACAAATCAGAGAGAATGGGTAAAATAAGAAAAAGTTCAGCCTCTAAGGCATCCTTGTGCCAACGGAAGAGAAATAAAATTGACTATAAATTTGAGGTAGGTGTGCCTGAATTTACTGTAATAATTCTGTCGTCTTCATATGCGACTTAAAAAATTCAATTTTGACACAGTTTTCAATACACATAAGTATTCAGGTTGACAACCTCCTACTCAAGATGTCTTCACAAGATTTTGTTTTTAGTTTTCGGAATTGGAAAAACAATTTATTGTCGAGAAATATTTTCAAATGAACTCGATAGTGCAGTCACTGTTCATCAATGAATGATGACTTTAAATGTAGCAACGTAACGCTGGATCGTTTTAAAAATCGCCATAAAATTGTTTATGCAAAAGTTAATGGAGAAGCAGCATCTAGATTGAAAGCGTTTGGTCAGAAATGAGGCAGAGTTTTAATGACGAAGACATGTATAACGCTGATGAGGCAGGACTCTTATAACATAAAACCTGACACCACATTAAATTAAATAGTGCATTGGTGGAAAAAAATGGAAAACTCGTCTGGCAGTGATGGTTTGTGCTAACATGACCGGGATTGACAAAAGAAAACTTTTTGTTATAGGAAAATCTTTGAAACGTCAATGTTTTAAGAACATAAAGAGACTTCCTCTTGATTATACGGCAACACTATGGTTGAACAATTTAAACTGTTTTTAAATTATTAAGTACATACATGTATATTTCTTAGTTTCTTTTTAAATTAAATCATTAAAACATTTTATTATAATTAAGTGTTTATGTCATCTCTGCCTACCCTACCTAATGGCATTAAATGAAGGTATGCTATACAAGTATGTAAAATAGGTATTCTATAATGGTCCAATTATATAGTTTTCGGTTTATTAGTTTAAAAAACTACGCATGAAATTTACCTATCCTGGATATAAGAAGTCCCGGCTATAAGGAGCAAATTTAGTCGGTCCGGTCGCGCTCATTATAACCGAGTTCGACTGTATGTATAATTAATTAGTCAACATTATTAATTTTGAAAGTTACTAATAATTTAGATTCTCTGTCAATGCAATAACCCTATTTCATTGTTAAAGCACAAAAGTAAAGACTTATTATGGCAGCAGAAACTTATCATGAAATGTTGAATTATGTTTTTACTCATTTATAATTATTTTCCAGGAGAACCATTCACAAACCGACTGTGGTGAAAAGAATGCCGCCAATAAATCAACACCCATGATGGATTCATTAAATGTTCACAAGAGTAAAAAGATAAAATCTAGGGTCAACTTTAAGCAATCAAAAAAAAAAAGCAAATACAGAAATGTTTTAAATGAGCGTCTTTCTAAACTATTACAAATTAAAACAACTTCACCCAACGTACCCGTCGTAGATTCCTTGAATAATAATGAACAAAATGTATTATCCAACTCATTAAATTTAGGACACTCGTTGAAAGAGAATTTACAAAGTTGCAGTGTAGATAATCCGAATTTTTCCGGGAAAGGTTTATTGCAAGCGAATGTTTCAAACTATAACGGGAAGAAAAGAAAATGGCAAAAAATAGATATTGGGCATTCTAATGTGATTATCGAAACAATTTCATTGGACTCTCCTCAAGCTAAGCTAAAAAAAGAGGTAAATAATAAATCAAATATTTATAATTTACCTATATGATATGTAATGTAAAATTGTATATATGTGTAATTAATTAATCAACATTATTGATTTTGAAAATTACTAATAATTTAGATTGTCTGTCAATGTCATAGTTAGCACAAAGGTAAAGACTCATTATGGCAGCAGAAACTTATCAAGAAATGTTGAATTACGTTTTTACTCATTAATAATTATTTTCCAGGAGAACCATTCACAAACCGACTGTGGTGAAAAGAATGCCGCCAATAAATCATCAACACCCATGATGGATTCATCAAATGTTCACAAGAGTAGAAAGATAAAATCTAGGGTCAACTTTAAGCAGTCAAAAAAAAAAAGCAAATACAGAAAAGTTTTAAATGAGCGTCTTTCTAAACTATTACAAATTAAAACAACTTCACCCAATGTACCTGTCGTAGATTCCTTGAATAATAATGAACATAATGTATTATCCAGCTCATTAAATTTAGGACACTCGTTGAATTAGAATTTACAAAGTTGCAGTGTAGATAATCCAAATTTTTCCGGGAGTGGTTTCTAAGGAAGGCATTCTAATGCGATTATCGAAACAATTTCATTGGACTCTCCTTAACCTAAACCTTAAGCTAAACAAAGAGGCACCTATAATTTGCGAGGTAGACCTCACCGCTTCACCAAATCTAAATAATAACACAGTTTGCACAATCAGTAATGGTTCAAATAAATATGCAGCATCAACGCAATATATTTGCAGGGATATCATCTCGTAGGAACGAGGAGAATGTAGAATAGAAATAATAGCAGATGTGCGGGAATCTGAGAAAATGATTCGGTCTATGCGTTTTAATTTTAATTTTCGAGTTTTTCTCAATAATATTAGTAATCGAGCAGAGAGGATACTAAAATAATATTGAGCGAGGTTAATTACGACGTCACGATTCCTAAAATATTATGAAATTCCAACCGATTCTGATTGTATAAATATATTTCGTATAAAATATATTTCCTTTTCATTCACCTTAGCACTGTAACGCTTACAGCCTTATACAAATTTTAACAAGACGAATTTTGTAGCCTTAATTTCGCCATAAGAATAAAACTTTACTTATTTTTTATATAGAATTACGACAATTCACGCCAATTTTATGCATTATTTAATACACACGTAAAAGCAAAGTCAAATGAAAAAGAAGAAACCCAATTTTAGGTATATTAACTTTAATAATGTCATTCAATAATGACATATTCATATATTTAATATAGCTGTCATTTTAAGAATTAAAAAAGGTACAAATGCAGGAATATGAATAATGAGATAAGAGAAACTATGTAGAAAAGCATAATTTAGTAAAATAAACAATATTTAATCTGAATCAGTAAAACCTCGTTAATTTGAAATTCAAGGGACCCAAAAAATAAATTTCGAATTATAGGGGCCCCCGTTAATTCGAAATTTTAGGTACAAAAAAATCGCAGTGCGGTTGTGAAATTCGCCAAATATCGTAAAACTTAAAAAAAACGTTAATTTTGTTAAATTTATGTTTATATTTAAATAAATCACTTTGATCAGCAATATTTATTATGTTAATGCAAAGATCGCGGCATTTTGACATATTTGCTGTTCTCACTTGCGAAAAAGTCTTTTTTTCCATGGATAGGTGGCCATAATCAAAAATGTTTATTATACTTGAATTTATGGAACGCTTCTTCAATCTTCAAACGAGTTTAACTTTTGATGCACGGGTACTAGAAATACAATTGTCAATAAATACGTGAAACAATAAGATAAGTCACTAAAAACATCTTCCAAAGAAAATTTAATATTTTAATAACACAAACACAGTGATTAAAAAAAAATCGAACTATAGACAAATTTAAAAACATGAAAAACAATTTAAAACGCGTTTAGGTATGAGGATTAGCGGAAATGCCGCAAACTTAACTATCCGCGCATGTCAAGGCAGCCAACTGAAAAAAGCATACACAGGATTCCCCAATTTTAGCGACACAATATGTATAGAAAAGGGGCATTTCATAAAGTACCGTGAATTGATTGGGAAATACGCCAAGAATCGTAAAACTCATGAAAAAGGCATTAATTTTGTGAAAAATGACTGTTTTTCATATTTCAAGAAATCATTTCATTCATTGTTTATTACAAAGATCGCGACATTTCAAAGTACCCGATATTGACATATTTGTGGTTCTCATTTGCGAAAAAACTCGAAATATTTTTTCAATTTCGTCATATTTCAAAAAAAATTTAGAATTACGCAAACTAAAATGTATTGATTTGCGGCGCAAGGGGCTAAAAAATATTTAGAATTACGAATTATCGGGGTTTTCGAATTATCGGGATTAATTTACTATGAAATTCACAATTTGGGACTTACAATTTTTAAAAATTTCGAATTATGGCGAATTTCGAATTATCGGGGTTTTACTGTAATCAAAAAGAGGGTCTCTGTGGAATACAGTTTGTTTTTTGTGTTTGTTGCCTCCAATTTTGTAAATGTGAGGTTTCTATATATTTTATGCAATATTTTTCTGTGTAATGCCCTTCAACCCTAATTTTCATGAGATTTTTTTTCGTCACAATAACGAAGATGACATTCTGTGTGTGGGTTTGTGGTTTAATTTAGTAAAAAATTGTTTCCTACTTCAGTTATGAGAGAGGATAATTGTTTTTTTTGGACATGTATCTTGCTGATGTCAATAAATGAAATAAAATGCGATACCACGTTATTTGAAATATAATATTGTATAATAGTAATCATTAAATTCAAATCAAATGTTATGAAGGATAGAAATATTTCCTGTAAAATAATATAGTAATGATAAAGGCCCAAATTTTCGATAAGCATTGGCTTGTATTGTTAATATGAAGAAAAGGAGGAAAACCTTTATTAGTTCTAAGTTATGCGATGTAGTGAAACTTACGAATTGTTTTTTTTTTTGTTTCAAATAACATTTAATATTATCGAAGTGTCAAAGATTTGTAAGGATCAGACCCGTTAGTGGTTTTTTTTTACAACTTAAGACCTTTTTTTATATAATTATTGGTCCAAAGAAAAATACGTGTTATTGCTTCCATGGTTTTATTCAATAAACATATGCGTACATTTCTGACACTAAATTTCGTTACTTATCTTCATAATTAATAAATAAGTAATTATTGTACAAGTAATTATCGAAATATAAGTAACTAGAGGGAAAGCAATCGGCGAGGCTTACTGCTAGGCCCCGCGGGCGGCTATTGTGGCCGCTTCGCGGCCAATGATGGCCGCTCCGCGGCCAGCGATAGTCGCTGCGCGGCCAATTGTGTTTGCTGTGCAGCAAACACAATTGTTTACCTATGCCTACGTCAGCCGCTTCGCGGCCAATTGTATCTGGCAAACTTAAATTCTTGCTATTGTGGCCGCTTTGCGGCCAAATATGTTTGCTGTGCAGCAAACACAATTGTTTACCTAAGCCTACGTCAGCCGCTTCGCGGTCAATTGTATCTGGTAAATTTCCACTTTTAATTACGGGTAGTTTAGATATAATTAAGACAAAGTATTTATTCAAAATTTCTAACCGATTAATAAGTCAGAGCGGAATAAACCATAGTTCGATAGGTAGGTACCTACTCTCTTCTCTTCTCGCAGTGTTGATTATTTTTATACAACATTATAAAAGATTAATCTTTGTTTAATTTTTACATAAACAAATTTGAATGTTCAAAACCAAAAATGTAATTAAAATTTCAACAAAAAACATATTCTCGACCGTAAAAAAAAATCGATCCTGCCAGGATTCGAACCTAGCATCTTCTGATCCGCAGTCAGACGTGTTATTCATTGCGCCACAGGACCCGATAAACAACGCGGCAAAATTATTGTATACAAATAGAAATCATCATCCAAATACGACATTGGTTGGAGTAATTATAATATAGATTATTGAAGTCTGTACATTGAGCAACCAGAAACTGCAACTTCTTAGGGATTATATATGTATACCACCTGAATCTAGAAATACTAGAAGCACGACATCGGGAAATGTTTTAGTGCCGAAAATGAAGACAAAATTTGGCCAACGCTTTTTCATGTTCTGTGCTCCAAGAATGTAGAATATATTGCCATTGGACATTAAAGGGTTAAAAGTGAAACATTAATTTAAACAGATGTTAACAAAGTGGTTACTAAATGTAGGTAGACTTAAAAACGAAAGCAATGTGTCAAATGTGACAGCCTAGATTCTATTGTAAATCGTTTTTGTGTGTATTATAATTCAAATACCTTCTCTAAATATGATTTCATTTTTTTTCTATGTGATGTGAATTATATGTAATATGTTTTGATTTTATCTCTATCTGAAGTAAATTTGTTAAGTGCACTTTATAATTACTACACACTTATTATACACTAATTATTAACTAAATTTCAAAAACAGTACAGGTAGTTGCTTTAGAACAGACTAGTCTAGTTAAGCAACTACCTTTACCTTTTCTATGTAAAAAATAATTTAGAATAAATAAAATAAAAAATAAATTATTGTTCACTTTTACATGAATATAACCATCACAAAAAAGTGTCTAAAAAACAGCAATCTTGTGCGAAATTGCACGGCATCCGACCGGTTAAGAGGCAAATTAATTAAAATGAATACAGAATTGCACCTTAGACACAGTTATTACAGTAATTCACTTCCTTCAGGGAAAAATTAAAATAAAATAATAAACACAAACATTAAAGGACTCGCCAGTCCGGCGATCCACTGCTGGCAGATACAACCACGGTAATGATCCTAATTAAATTACGTCCCTATAAATTTCGATATGACGGAAATCGCTATCGAAAAAAATAAAAAACTAGTACACAGCAGTCACACTCCAGCAGGAGATCCTCTAAGAATTTCCCAGAGGGAGACCCACACCCGAATAAAAGCTCTGAAATACGAGAAGTTATTGGCAATCCTGAGAAAGTCAGCGTTTACTATGGAGACACCACCTAGACCCTTTACCAAGTCCTCTCGATAATCATCTAAAATAGGACATTCCTTTAATAGGTACTCCGGCGTCTGCCTCACGTGGCCGCAAGTACACCATGGGTCACTAGCAAGTCCTAAATCAAATAACTTGCTCCTGAATTCACCGTGACCCGAGACCATCTGCACCGCGAAGTGGTCAAGCGCCGGAGGGCCACCTTTTCCTTTTTCCCGAACCGATACTGAGGGGAGGAAGGTATAGGTCCGTCCCTGAACCGCTGTATCCCATCTTTCCTGCCAGACTCTTAGAGTCTCGCGCCTAAGCTCTACATAGAGTTATTTAAACGTTATAGTGTCTGAGAGCCTAAGGCGCTGCCATGATGCAACACCTCTAGACCCCTCCTCAGCGTGCAGCGAGCCGCCGTTTCCAGGATCAGTAGATCAGCAGGTAAGACCCCTGCAAGCATTGGAAGCGCTACACTAGAGGTCGTCCGATATGCGCCCGTCAACACCAGCAGGGGGCTCCTCTGATCCCTATTTAGGGCGGAGGAGACAACTTCATGCCTAAGTCTATGCGCCCAAACCTCCGCCGCATGTGACCTGGGCCACGTACAGCATTATAGATTATTCAATTCAATTCAATTTATTTCATGATAATATGTACATGACAAACAAAATGTTTAAGGCATACATATTAGGAAGTATATATCAAAAATGAAAATATTTAATAAATTAAAAATAACATAAAATAACATAAATTAGACTAAAATAACATAAAATAACATAAACATTAGACGCATAGCAGGCATCCGTATACCCCACTCCGTCGAGGATATCCTCAGCGCACCAAAGAAATTCGCCGCCCGTTCTGATACCGCCTTAACATGAGCCAGGAAAGAATTGAAGAAGAACATGTCTAGATTTACTCCCAAGTATCTCGTGTATTGATCAAACTTAACACGCGAATGCGTCGCCCATGCGAACGATTGGGTTCCTCTGCAGTCTGCCTTTCGTCATAAGAGCTACAGTCTTGTGAGGCGCTGGAGTCATATTATTGGGAGCACACCATTCCGTGATCAGTGACAGGGATAAGTTTGATTTATGCTCCAATTCCGATCGACTCCCGCTAGACACTAGTAAAAGGGCATTATCCGCATACGCGACCATGACGCAGCCAGTCGGCAGTGGCAACCGTAGGAGGTCATCGAACAGGACGTTCCACAACATCGGTCCAAGGACCGATCCCTGTGGGCAGCCCATATTCAAAATTCCGGTCGTAAGTCAGAATGATAGTTCTCTTAAGAGATAATCCTTCAGGATTTTGAACTAATACAAAAATAACGGTAGAGTTTAAACTCGAGTTTTTAGTAACTTTTCACAAAAAGGGTTGTTTCAACTCAGATTAAGCGAAGTCTGTCAGAAAATTCTGAGCGGAAATATGAGTTTAAACTTAAACTCTTGGTCAGAGACGCGCATGCGCACTGCGCGATTTAATTGACACCTGTCAATAAAATCTTTTTTATTAATTTTTCGACATTTTACATACAGTGTCGAAATGTCCAATATTATGTAGGGTGACACGGACTTTTCTGACGATCAACTGACCCTACAGTATATAATTAACAGGAGAAGTCATTTACTTAGACCCTAAAACTTTTTTGTCACAAGAAATTGATTTTTCCGCAACTCTAAATGAATTTTACCGCAGAGAATTTCACTCGGGTTTTGATAATTTTACATTTATAATGATGGAAGATGGGTAGGTGATGTATCTGGAACAATGTTTCTTGGACTGTGGATAGGGTCAGCGATTACCAAAACAATGGCCTCTCAGACCACATTTTAATCAGTCGAAGAGCACTATAAAAATCAGAAATATATTTGTCATTATGTCGAAACAAAATATCAAGTTACGACAAACTGTACCAGAAATAGGTGCCAGATTTGATAATTGCTATGTTGTAGGAGATCGGGATTATGCCCTCAAACCATATGTACAGCAATTTTTAATGCTACAACGGGCCTGAAGGCTCAAAAACACCTAGATTTTAAAGAAATCAAAGATGTATTGGGAATCGAACCCGGAATCTTCATTATGCAGCGCCATTGGTTTGGTCATGTGGAACTGATGAGCAAGGAAAGGATGGTAAGGAAAATTGTTTGTCAAAGGCAGCAGAAACAGACTGCGTCCGTGGAATAATAGTAATAAAACAATATATTCGGTGTACGAAACTCTTATTTTATTTTATATACCTATCAACTGGAAAATTAGATCAAATAAAAACATTGCTCTCGTAAACACTAAATAGGTAGGAAAACACTTAACTTCAATAATTTCCATTTCAATAACTTCCTGGCGCATTTCTTCATATTCTCGAACCTACTTCGAAAATCTATCGGACAGTACATATTTAGGCGGGAGATAGAGAGAAGAAATCAACGGCACGAGAAAGGAGATATCCGCCACGTACGCCGCAATCAGGTTGAAAATGATTTACACCTGGGTGGGTTCCTCTCCATCTTTCAGAGGGCAGATCTCCGGCTAGCTTGCCGCTCTGTGGTGTTATCAAATCACAAACTATGTATTTGGAGATGGTCACTGAAGAAAGGTGGCGGGAATTTGAATAAAAAGAATTAAATTTATACATATTTACATGTAATTAATACTAATTTACATCGTACAAATTCTACAAATGCCTTATCAATATCTATCGTCTAATATTATTATCTACCTTATTCCTAGAAACCTCGTCACGTTATGGGAGCCGGGGTACTTCCGGCCAGGAAGTCAGCGGGCCGGGTTTTCTCGGCGCAGCGCCGCGCTGCTGTCATCTCGCGTCTCCGTCGTCTGCGTTCGGAGGCTTGGATCGCTCCCAAAGCCACCTCTCGTCCTTGTGGGTGATGGACCTTCGCGGTCCTGTTAGCGCCGGGCCGGCATCTATTGCCTGGCGGCTGGCTGCTTCCGAATCTACCGGATCTCGACCGCTCTATCTAGTTCACTTCACCATTCCGGCTTCACGATTGCTGAAGCTGAACTTCGGTTCGCCCGTCAGCTGTCCGATAGCTGACGGCAGCTATTTATTGCACTCTCGATCACTGATCACTGTGATAATTGTTTACTCGTCCGTGATAACTGCTTACTGCTCTGTGATAGTTGCTTACTCTTTTGTGACAACTGTTTTTACTCTTTCGTGACAACTGTTTTCTGGTTCGTGACAACTGTTTTCTCTTTTGTTCCGCACGGCGTCCGGGCTTTTATCGTCGGCCGTCAGGGCGGATCTCTGCCGGTTCCCTTGGCCCGACCTACCTTCTCGGGGTTGGTCAATCGACGTCACCTCGGCGTCCAGAAGGGTAGCCATTGGTTGGCGACAACTCCTTACCTGACCCCGCCTCCACGCCTGAGTCATTCTATGATGGACCCAACACGATACGCATCCCGTAGGCTTAAATAATTAATTGTCTGTTTTAGCCACACTGTTCGTAGAAGATACACTTTCTTCCACACTATTTCAGCGATTTTTCTTATTTATATTAATTTAACACATAATCATTACAGAACTATTTTTTATATAAAATTGACATATTATCTACCTTAAATGGATTATTTATACAAAAATAAAAGACTTATAACCAGCGCTTATAATCTACTTACAATACAAATAAACTTACAATGCTAATACTTAATTAATTAATAATCATAACAATATAAAACTAATTAAAATATAATTATAACTAGAACTTATGACTAGGGACTCTTTAAATCATATTATATACTATTACATAAAAATATATTTACAAACATTTAAAATTATTTACAATTAGTCAAAAAAAAAACGCGTATTTGCGTTTTCCTGTTTCGCAACATTCTATTTATTTATTTACAATGTCATCGGCGTCAAAATAATAATGTTAATAATAACATAAAAAATCATCTACAAACGTTAATATTATTGCTATTATTTTATACTAATAATTCCTTATATGTATACATACGTAGCCTCTAATATTAGGTCCTTACATATGAAATTGACGTTTAGTATGGGAGGAACATAAAGCCGATTTTTTTTATTATAATATATTTATTTAATCAAAGTATGTACCATTGCTATCTATGCACTTTTGCCATCTCATAGGTAGTTCATCGATCCCTTTACTAAAAAAACCATTCGGACGGGAATCAATAAAATCTTTGAAGGCGGTTTGGACTGCCCCATCGGAGTTGAATTTTTTCCTTTGCAAGAAGTTATCCAAATTTCGAAAAAAATGGTAATCTGTTGGGGCAAGGTCGGGAGAGTACGGTGGATGTTTTAGACATTTCAATTGAAGCTCCTCTAATTTGGTAGCCGTCTGTTGTGCAATGTGTGGTCTAGCGTTATCATGAAGCAGCAGTGGCCTAGAGCGATTAACCAGCCTCGGTTGTTTAGCAGCTAGCTTTTCCATCATGGTTTGCAGTTGCTGACAATAGACATCTGCCGTAATCGTCTGGCCAGATTTGCGAAAGCTGTAGTGAACGACACCAGCACTAGTCCACCAAACGCTCACAAGTAACTTTTTTGGAGACAATTTTCGCTTGGGGCATGGTTTGGCTGATTCGGCAGGGTTCAGCCATTGCGATGAGCGCTTCCGATTATCGTACAGGATCCACTTTTCATCACAGGTAATGATTCGATTTAAAATCCCTTCATTATTGTGCCGGTTGAGTAATGCAACGCAGCAGTCAACGCGCGTTTGTTGATTTGCTTCACTCAATTCGTGAGGTACCCACCTTTCAAGCTTTTTCACCTTACCAATTTGCTTCAAGGGGATTAAAACAGTTTTATCACTAACACCGCAGCCTGCAGCTAACTCGGATGTGGTTTGCGATGGATCCGCTTCCACAATAGCCTTCAATTCTTCATTATCAACTTTGGTCTCCGGCCGTCCACGGGGTTTGTTCTGCAGGTCGAAATTTCCAGAACGAAAACGTTGGAACCAAAAACGCACTGTGTTTTCTTTTGCGGCACCGTCGCTATACACATCATTAATCCTTCGAGCCGTTTCTGCAGCACTGGTACCACGGTGGAACTCGTACTCGTAAATAACGCGATATTTCAAGTTTTTCATTTTGTAAACTGAGTGACGCAAAGAAAAAAACAATTGAGGAGAAAATAAATGAATTACAATTTTCAAAACACAAATACATGAGTAAATAGCTGTATAAATTTGGATTTGGAATTCCTAACCAAAGAGAAGATATTTGAGATCAAATTTGCCAGTACGGCAAAACGCCAATTTCATATGTAAGGACCTAATATATGCGAATTTGTAATTTTATCTTGGTACTGGCTTGCATTATATTATTAGAAATTTTATGTTGGAGAAATCGCTAATAATCTTCGATCTATCTCTATCGTTTTATATTTCTGTCTATAAACCTCTGCATAGCCTTGCGGAGAACTACTTTGTTTGTTCCGCACGTGCACGTGCAGATATTACATTTTAGGCAAAACACATACAGATCTCGGGAATTTTAAGGTTTCGGACATCGCAAATGTTTTCAACCCTCCTGAGCATTATCGTCGATTTCTCGATAATCCATTGCTTCCCAAATAAAATACCGCTATTGTTCGGTTTCGGATCCTTTGAAAACGGCTGCCGAATCGAGCCGAGTGCAATAAAATTTGTTAACTCTTGTCGCTAAGTGCGGTATTCCCAAACCGACAAGACATTAAAATATATTCAAGCTAGAAGAAACATTATTTTTCACTACTTTTATTAGCCAGCTTAAACGCCGACTTAATTGCATTCATTGTTCCTTCTGAGGAAAAAGGTTTGTTTGTCACACAGCTGTGCACACGTGCAGTAGGTATAAGCCTGGGGCGAAAGCCCCGCTAAAAGGCCCGCTGGTCATAAAGTTACTTTTGAAATGTGGATTCGCGTCATTTTTCGCCGTCGATCTACGGTAGTGATAACTATATCAAGGTCAATTCAAATCATTCTTTCACCCGCCAATTCTATCGAAAAAATGCTATCATAATTTTACTACAAGTCCATTTTAGCCATAAGATTAATTTTTATACGTGTTTGTTGCCCTGATCATTATTTTTTTTCTTTAGACTGATGGGCCTACCACACGCACAAGTATCACCACACTTGCCTGCGCAGGTCGGTTTGTACACGGAATAACGTGCGTGTATTACCAACTATTGCTTGCCCAACGTAAATTGGCGGTGACTTTGGAACTAAAACCCGCCCCGCCCACACTCGGCGGTAACCTCTCGCCCTGTCATTCAGTTCAATTTCGTATTTGCTCGGGAGCTGTGAGATTACCAATATACACTGAATTATTATGTCCAAAACAATCCGGGATGGTGCAAGAACAATTGCCAATGAAGTACTAAAGTTTTGCGAAGCTGAAAAAGCAAATAATGGACCGATATTACCGTTTGACAGATGGACAGATAGAGCGGACGCCATTACTGTTTCATTTCTTTAGTGTTGCCCGATCAAATTTCTATTAAAGGCTCTGACACCGGTCACCGGACATTCTGTACATTATGTATTGTGTAATAAATTTACACCCTGACAACTTCTGTTACGCGACAGGGACGCCCTCCCTCGCACGCCAATTTACAGTGGTACGTCTATAAACGCACGGTGTTCCGTGTACAAACCGGCCTGCGTAGGCAAAAGTGTGGTGATACTTGTGCGTGTGTAGGCCCATAAGATTTGTGTAAATTTATTGCTACTTTGCATAATATATTTAATTTATAGATAAATTTGTTTAATTCACATATCCCTCCACTCGCCCTTCAATATCAGTGACCAAGTTTAGATGGAGTCGAGTAGTCCCATCACGGGAATCGTGCAGGTCAGAGACTTCCCGTGACGGCCTGAGGTTCGACGTGACCACAAAATAAAGACATAAAGACATGACCGGAAGCCCTCCAGATCTAGTCGTGGAGCTCCGTGTTACCTGAATAATACCTCCTCAAAGCTCCATCAAGGGTCTTTTGATATCATTGATATATGCACTAAAGAAAATCCTTCTGGAACGCTCGTGCCATTAAACGTAAAATATTATCTCTTTATAAAAACATACAAAAAAATATTTTTTTCGTAGAAGTATTTTCTAGACCAAAGTAAAGATTATTCTATAAGGGATGAGTAAATGAAAAAAAAAATCGATGTATCGGAAAAAATATCGATGTATTGATATATCGATATTTTTTACTCATCCTATTAAAAAAAAGTGAAATTTCCCTATTAAATCTTGTCTATGGTGCGTCGTGCGCATGTTTATATTTACCATTTACTTGTCATCAATATCTTTAAAATTTTAAGAAGTTTATAAAGAGTTTTATAAAAACAAATCAGAGAGAATGGGTAAAATTAGAAAAAGTTCAGCCTTCGAGGCAACCGCGTTTCAACGGAAGAGAAATAAAATTGCCGATATATTTAAGGTAGGTGTGCTGCAGTTCATCATAATTCTTTGCTGTTTTCATCTTGAAATTACTGCAATTCTATCGTCTTCATATGGGACGTATGTTTATGACACTTAAAAAAATCAATTTTGACACAGTTTTCAATACAATATACATTCAGGTTGACAACCTCCTCCTACTCAAGATGTCTTCACAAGAATTTGTTTTTAGTTTTCGGAATTGGAAAAACGATTTATTGTCGAGAAATATTTGCAAATAAACTCGACGGCGATAGTGCAGTCACTCTTCATCAAGAAATTCAAGACATCTGCAGTACCTTCATATAAGTTGATTTCAAGACTCGTTAACCAAAGTTTGACTGGTCAAATCGATCTTTCAAAATCTACAGTATGTATTTATGCATTTTTATACATTTGTTTGGTGTTTTCGATTTTGCGTTCCATATTGCATGGTTTTCATGGCTTGCTTGCTGCCTGTGTATTTTTTCTAAGAATTAATTAAAAATAATTATACTAAAAAAAAACAAGGTTATCATTTTTTTAATATAATTCAAAATGGCCTTTCACAAAGTTACACAAGAATATTTTCAAAAAATTTGGTATAGGAGTACAGTGTGGTATCAAAAAAGTCACCTAAATTTAATTTTTAAACAAGGACATCTAGGGTTACTACGGAAACCAATAATCCAGCAATTACTAGGATGTGTATTACATATTATTTATTTATTTATTATAAATCAATGCCAATCGGCTTTGTACATAGAATATATAATATTGTTTATTAAATTGAGCTTGAATTCAACAGCGTGAATGAAATTAATAAAATGTAAAAAATGTTTTAAACCAAAGAAAAATAGATATAGTAAATATATAAAATAAGAAATGGTTGTAACATCCATAACAAGTAATTAATTGCACGTTAGTTGTTAGGATATAAAATTAGACTCTTTACATTAGATATAAAAGACTTAGGCGATTTGTTAAATAGATTTAGGCTAGCACAGTTATCATTGACCAAATTAGCAATCCTGGGACCACATAGCTTTTTGTTGTCTTAGTTGTATCCTGTAACTTGCGTGCTCTAAGGTTAGCCTTTAACATATTAAACCAAATTGTTCTAAGATTTCCATTGAGTCCAGATAACCGTTAATTATTTTGAAAACGAGGATTAGATCCGACACTTGTCTTTGATACAAGTGCTTGTGGATATGGAAATGGTTGTAAGTATCATCAACTTGACTAGATAGACTAGATTATAATGATCAAAGAAGGCACATTTTTGTTGCATTCATGTTATTTCACTTCTTAAATATATAAAATCCACATCCCAACTCGTAATAACAGACATTCACCTACTTTTCATCTCCCCCTTTGCAAGACCAATTCAAAACAAAACTCCTTTATGTATAGATCCACAAATTCATTTAACACAAACTATCACCACATTGAACACACACATTTTCAACTCAACGATAAAAGACATAAAACAAAGAATATCTATACAACCGCACACAAACTAATTATCTTCCCTTCTACTCCCGTCCCACATTACCCTCCACCCTCACCACTCGCTGTTAAAATAATTTAAAAAAATATTTTACTACGTCACACTTGTTCTAATAAATTACCATATTCTAATAAACTATGTTCTAATAAATAATAATATTATAATGTAATAATAATAAAAAAAATATCTGATAAAAACTCTGATTTAGCATGCATCCAGAGAATGGTCACCCTTCTGACCTGTTAGATATGCAGAGACAAGTAGTGCATGCGATTGATGAGGTGATGCATGAGAGACTGCAGCAGGCACTTATTTGGAATATATCACATGACAAAAACATTGTCAATGCTTTGAATAATTATTTCTAGGATATATAATGCAATATGACTAATCAACCTGTAAATGTAAAATATTTACCAACATTAAAATAATTGCATGTAAAATATATATATTGTTCCGTACAGAATACGAAAATAAAGGATGCGCAGGTCTCCCGTACTCGACTCACAGAACAGAACAAAACTGCACAGCGGTAAACGTAAAACCCGCTGACAGTGGTGATGATCTTTGTCGCGGGCCTGGTGTAGTAGCCTGTTGTGGTCTTTAGTCGGACCACCCTTGCCTGCCCGTCGGGTGTGAGCTTCACCTCGATCACTCTCCCCTTGGGCCATGTGTTGTAGGGCAGCGCGGGATCGGCGATGACGGCCATCTCCCCCTCTTTGATGGGGGGTGCGGGCTCCTGCCATTTCTGTCTTCGAGCCAATGTCGGCAGGTACTCCCTCATCCACCCCCTCCAGAATAAATCGGCCATTTGTTGCGCCATCTGCCACTGCTTTTTCAAAGATACTTTTTCGTCTAGTGCCCCATAGAGGGCCAAATGGGCGTTGTGGCCCGTCGTTCCAAATAGCAGTTGGTTGGGGGTGATTGGCGCGTCATCTTGTGGGTCCACCGACACATGCGTCAGTGGACGGCTGTTTACTATAAATTCGGCCTCAGCCAATACAGTCCTTAGAGTCCCCTCCCGCGGTGCCCGCTCCTTCAGTGTGGCTTCCAGTGCGCGTTTGACAGCGCGCACGAGGCTCTTCCAGGCGCCCCCCATGTGCGGGGCGAGGGGGGGGTTGAAACTCCATTCAACCCCGGTCTCTGCTAGATGTCCCTGTATCCGCGGATCGTTGTGTAAATCAGCCAGGGTGGCCGCCATTTCCTTCTCCGCGCCTCGGAAGTTCGTCCCGTTATCAGAATAAAGGAGGCGCGGATGGTCGCGCCTAGCGGCTAGCGGCTAGCGGCCATCTCCTGATGGCGAGCATTGCAGAGTCCGCTGATAGTGACTCAGCCAGTTCCACATGTACGGCGCTTGTCGTCAGGCACGTATATAGCGCGCCATACCTTTTTTCCCTTTGTCGGCCGATGGCCACCTGCATCGGCCCGAAGTAGTCCAGACCGCAGTGATGGAAGGGCGGCGTATGATGTGCCAGCCGACAGTCTGGTAATTGCCCCATTAATGGCGAGTTCGGCTGACTCTTCATGTTGCGGCATGCTTGACATTCCAATTTCACCCGGCGCACGGTTGGGGGTCCCAGCACCTCACCCAGAACCTCAGCACATAAAAGTTCTCGCGTACATCAGCGACAGTTTTGTCCGTGCCCGGGTGATTTTCGCGCTCATGGTAATGGCGTACCATGAGCCGTGTATACGGATGCGCGCCGTCCAAAATGATGGGCGCTCTCAATCCTGCCAGAATTCCTTCCACTGCGGTCTGTTCATCCAACCGTGGCGTCATTGGGTACAATCGGCTATTTCTTTCTACGGCCCTACCTTCTTGTAGGGCCCGTATCTCTGGCCCGAAAACGTCTGCTCGAGCTTGTTTAACCCAGGCGCGCTCGGCCGCTGTCTTCTCGTCGGCCGTGACATCTCGGGCGGACTGCTTTTCCGATTGACTGCGACAATTCACCACAAAGCGCTGTACCCATGCGGCAGAGCAAAGTAGTTTGGTCCATGACAAGAAGCGCACTATGTCGGGGAGTGCTTCCCTGTGTTGGCTTGCCGAACCGCCAGCACCGTGTCTGGTCTTCGTTCCATTGAGCTTTCGTCAGGCTGTGGTCGTGCTTTTTCTTTTGGCCAGGCCGACTCGTCCTGTCTGAGAAACTCTGGCCCGCCGAACCACATGCTATCTGCAACAAGGTTCTGGGGTTCGCCATCCCTGGTCCCAAAGTCGGCTGGATTGTGCTGGGTTGGCACCCACCTCAAAGCTTTGGCACTTGTAAGTTCGTCAGTTTCTCCAAGTCTATTTGCGACGAACGCCGAATAAGACCTGGGATCGGTCTGCAGCCACAAGACCGTTGTAGAGTCGGTCCAAAATTTGGTATTATCAATGCTGCAGCGGTGCTCTCTTTTGATGGTAGCGGCCAATCGTGCGGCCAGTAGCGCCGCTTGCAGCTCCATTCGGGGTATCGAAAGCAGCTTTAATGGTGCGACCTTACATTTTGCGTTTATGCTTCCTTGGCCACTTGTCAGGCCCACTGTATCACTGGTTGCTGGCGCGGCGGCTGCAGCATTTGATGCACCTGGGCCGCCAGCCTTCGACGCCTTGCGTGCCGACCCTCCAGTTGATGGTCCGAATCTCCCGCCGCGCCTTCCATTGTGCGGTGGGTTGTGGTGCCTTGATCCATGTAGCGTGTGGTGGTGGGGTTCACGGCAGCCCTTGGTGCCACATGGTTTGCTGGTACATCTCGATGAGTGGTGGTTTTCCTTCAGGCAATTCCAACATACTTGTGTTCTTCGCACAATATTCCACCGCTCTGGCAAAGGTCTCTTCAGGTACGTATTGCACGTAGCCAGATGGTGCTTCGTCAAGTGGCACACTAGGCATGTGTCCCGCCGTGGTTTCGAGCTCTCCTCGAGCGCTCCTCGTCCACACTGCCCACGCTCATATGGTGGATCGGTAACCTACATGTTGAGCTGGTCGTAGTAGGCCGGACAGCCAGTCCGACAAGTTTTTCACGGTAACTTTGGCATAATCGTTTCTTCGGTTATGCAGCCATATTAGACGCGCCGCTAATGGTAGCTTCTCCACCATTTCTGTTAGTAGCTGAGGCGAAGTCAGATACTTGCTATCAAAACCTCGTACAGTTGCCACCACATTTCGTATTGTGATGGCATAGTCGCTCAGCGCGTCTGTTGGTGCGTTCGCAGGTATCAGTGGACGGCGGCGTACCTTTTCCAACATGCTCTCTATGATGTCGGCTGCATTCCCGAAGCGATCTTGCAATGATTGCATAATTTCAGCTACGTTGCTGGGGTCCACCAGTAACGGCGCAACTGCTTCACGAGCTCGGCCCTTCAGAGCAGACTGCAGACGAATCAAGTTCTCTGCCGTGGACAGCCCGCACAGCGATGTAGATTGCTCGAACTGGGCGGAGAAAATTGGCCAGTTGAATGCATCTCCACTGAAGTTGGGAAGCTTCTTCGCTCTTGACTGCCGCGCCAGGATCGCCGACACCTGAGCAGCTGGCTAGCTCAGGGCTGTGGTGTCGGCTTGTCGATTCTTATGTGAAAAATATAAATATCATTTATATATTTATACCTACAATATGTCACGTAATTAACGCAAACCCTGAAAGTACTTTGTTTAGAATCGGATTATAAATCGATTCTAGTAATTTTTAATTTTTTTTAACATGGTAATTTTTTATTTAAAAAAAAATAAAAATAAAAAGTAAACACATAAAATGATGGCCACCCCGAGAACAGCTGTCAATAGAGAACAATATGAAACCTAGGTCAAGGTCCCCAAAGTATTGTTGATCTCGCTTGTGTAGATGCAAAAGAGCGAGACGGCACAACACTTTCTCTTCCTGCTTTGCCGACTGAGCGACATTTTCAATAAAACGTCATTACATCGGCTTGTTTGTGTTGTGTTCGAAAAAAATATGAATTTTCAATCGCAATGCTTATTTTTTCAATATTGGAAGAATTAAATCAATGTTCGATGTTTCAAGAATTAAAAACATGAAACATCGAACATAGTGGCCGCCTTCCAAACAGTGAAAAGTGTTCTGAATAAACTAATGCCCGCTTTTTTCTTGTTGGATTAAAATAAAAGTTCATTTAAAGCATAAGTTACGAGGGCGGTCCAATAAGTACCTAGCCTACAAAAGAAAAACGAAAATTTTGGAAAAGTGGCAATTTATTTCTCAACATAATCTCCTTTTAGCTCGATACACTTGATCCAGCGAAGCTCCAATTTCTTAAACCCGTCTGAAAAATACGTTTTCTCGAGATCTGCAAAGTAGGCCTCCGTGGCGGTGATGACCTCCTCATTCGACTCAAATTTCTGCCCGGCGAGTGACTTTTTCAAGTTTGGAAACAAAAAGAAGTCGCACGGGTCCAAATCTGGAGAATACGGTGGATGGGACAGCAGTTCGTAGCCCAATTCGACTAATTTGGCCGTGGCGAGGGCGGAGGTGTGAGCCGGTGCGTTGTCATGGTGGAAGAGCACTTTTTTCTTCGGCAAATGTGGCCGTTTTTTCTGCAATTCGGCGTCGAATCGGCCCAATAATTCGGCTTAGTACAGCCCTGTGATCGTTTTGCCCTTCTCCAGGTAGTCGAAGTAGATCACACATTGTGAATCCCAGAAAACGGTGGCCATCACCTTTCCGGCCGATAGGACAGTCTTCGCCTTCTTCGGAGCACGTTCACCGGGTGAAGTCCACTGTTTCGACTGTTCCTTGGTCTCTGGTGTGTACCAGTGGATCCATGTTTCGTCGACGGTCACGAAACGACGTAGAAACTCCTTCGGATTGCGCTTAAACAGCGTCCAACACTGCTCTGAAGTAGTCTCACGGTTTCGCTTGTTGTCCGGAGTGAGCGAACGCGGCAGCCATCGTGCCGATAGTTTTTTCATGCCCAAAATTTCATACAGGATATGACCCACGCGGCCCTTTGAGATGCCTACTGTCTCAGCTATCTCGCGCACCGTCAATCGGCGGTCTGCTAATACGAGATCGTGGATTTTTGTTATGTTATCCTCCGTGGTAGCCGTTTTCGGGACACCTGGGCGTGGCTCATCAAAAACCGATGTGCGACCACGTTGAAACTCATTAAACCATTTTTTGACAGTCGCCATCGAAGGAGAAGAGTCACCATACACAGCATCCAAGCGCTCTTTGATTTTGCTGCGTGATTTCTTTTCCAAAAACAAGAATCGAATCACCGACCGATATTGCTCTAAAAAGAAGACTTATGAGTGTAAATTAATCTAAGTTTATTTTTTTATTATTTAATAATTATTAAATATTTATGTGTTATCGGTCAAGATCTGCGATGCACACTTGCTCTGTCGCACTGTAGGGCGACCATACTTTTTTTTCTCAAAATGAAGATAACTTATTTCTTTAATAAGCAATATTTAAGCTATATTTAAAAATTAAAAAATGTCAGATATCGATCCAGTAGCCGATTCTTAACAAAGTACTTTCAGAGTTTGCGTTAATTACGTGACATGTTGTATATATTTTTATTTGTTTCATTGCTTTACTTTTACATTTGATAAGGTACTATGCCTGTCTCACTGGAGAGCTCTGTGTTGAGACAGGCAAAAATGTATATTGATTTAAAAATGATAATAGAGATTTACCCGTATATGAAAGGTATGTATGTGTTCATTTTACAACCTTTATAATAGAAGATTAAATTACACTAGTTATCTCCCTGCCTTGATCAAATTTTGCATATTTCATTATTATTAGGGAGATCAGAAAGGAATCAAAATTACACACTCTTTTTTACAATCAGTTTTGCATCGAGACACGGTACAGAAAACACATTTTTTACTTTTAAATTTACTGTTTTTGTTTGGAATATTTTTTACCATTAGTTATGAGTTACCATTAGTCAACGAGTGTCAGAGAACTTTTGCAACATTGCATTTTTGTTTGACCAGGAAACGAAATGACGAAAAAAAAATACTGATTAATACGGAGGTATTTTGAAATTGCATAAATGTCCATAGGTATTTAAAGAATTTTTAAAATGGTCATAGAAACTTCGGACATGCTCCTTAATGAGGAGATCTTTAAAACTGAATGATGATGTACTAACATCATTTGTATCGGTGGGATCCTCATCAAACTATAACAAAATTGTCGACTGGGCTTAGTTTGCCATGATTAACACCTAACAGAAGTAACATCATCGCATTAGTAAAATTAACAAATCAGGAATTCGATATCCCCATGAATTGTCATTAACAACGCTAGAGCAGCAAAGAACTATCTGTGCATCTGTCTTGACTAGATATGAAACTGACACATTTTGAAGTGAATTGTAACTTGCGATGAGAGGTGGGTACTGTACAACAATCATATGTGAAAAAGACTGGCCTTTTTGAGCAAGGTATCTGTCCCTACCCCTAAACCATCACTAAGAATAAAAAAGGTGTTTTTCCTCTGTGTATGGCGGGTTACCATCGGAATAATTAATTAAACCTATTGAGACAACATTGCAACTGCAATTAGGGAGAATAAAACAAGAACTCTGAAAAAAACGATAAGTTTTGGTGCATAATAAAAAAATAATACTCTGGCAAAATGACACGCTGCATCATTCTCCAAAATTGACTCGGGAAAAGGTAATGGAGCTTCGATTTGAACTTCTACCGCACCTACCCTATTCACCTGAAAGTGCTCCCTCTGATTATAATTTATTTAGGTCCACTACAACGCTCGCTATGTGATATAAAGTTTATTACTTTTTGTCATATAAATAATCATAAACAGATATTTTTTTATGATAAACTTAAAAATGTATATAAAGAAGTACAGTGGAACCTCGCATAATGAAAATAATTCGTTCTAGAATCTTGCTCGTTATGTGACAAATTTTTCCATATAAATCAACGTAAAACTCGATAATGCGTTCCACGCTGAAATTTTTTTTATTTTTATTTTTAACTTTATCAAAATAAAATTACATACATACTTATAAATTGTTAGGATCGTAATGACCTGGAATACGATTTCAATTTGGAAAAAATAATAAAAAAATCGAAAGGAGCTTATTATTTATGAATTTATGACAAATAATTAATTCTTTTTTACAAGAAAGCTGTCTAGAGACACTTGTTTTTGCCGACACTTAAAAATTTGGTGAAAATATAACACAGCATTATCATTGAATAAATTTGTAGCATGCATAGCCACTTCCTTATTAGGATGATGCTTCTCAATGTACGATGCAACATTTTCCTACGCTCATACCTCGTTCTCGCTTCTGAATGATTTTACGTTTCATTTCTTATTTTTATTCTCATATGGCTGTCTTCTCGTGGCTATTTCTTCAGGTGCATTTTTGCAAGGGTTATTAAAATTTGCACTAAAAAAAATACAAATAATGTCTGAACACAAGTTTATAAAAAAATGAACCCAGACATTTGCATCAAAAATATATCAGGGGGAGGGAAAGAGTAAAAGGGGAGGAAGGAAATGTCACCTATGTTACCTGTCAAACGGTACAGATTTGCATCGAAAATATATCAAGGGGAGGGGAAGGGGTAACAGAATAGGGGGGAAATGTCGCCTATGTTACCCGCAGATTCCTAAGGAATAAGTTTCCAAATTTTGAGTTCGATCGGTACTAATTTGCATTGAAGATATATCAAGGGGTGGGGAAGGGTAACAGAATAGGGGGGAAATATTTCCTGTGTTACCCGCCGAGTTCTAAAGAATAAGTTTACAAATTTTGAGTCCAATCGGTCGAACGGTACAGATTTGCATCGACAGGGGGAGGGGAAGGGGAAGAGAATAGGGGGAAATGTTATCTATGTTACCCGCCGAGTCCTAATAGTCTAGGAGCTGACCGTCGTCAACCCTACGTCATCGAGTACCAGGATGGGACTTGTATAGGGTGGTGCCCTGTAGGATGGGGATCAAAAAAAAACAGGGTTGCCTGGGATCATCCTGGAGCGTTTTGTGTAATCGCTAAATAATGACACCTATTTTTGGGTAAAAATTACGTCATCGAGTACCAGAATGAGACCTAGCACATTCGATGCCCTGCATCGAGTACGACAAGAAAAAACAGGGTTGCCACCTTCTACCCTGGCACTTTCTAGAATCGGGCAGATTTTAGGGAGGTGAAAAATAGGAAAAATTACGTCATCGAGTACCAGTATGAAATTAATGCCATTCGATAGACCTAATAACCCGTTTCATAAAAATATATGGTTGCCTGCCCTCAGCCTGGAGCATTTCCCAGTCGGCCAAGTTTTATATCGGATGTAGTACGCCCTGTACTAAGTTCAAGAAATCGTTGTGTAAAACAATGAGGCTGTTTTATAATAGTTCTGGGTAACAATAATATTAATTATGAATTATATATAAAAATAAATTGAATATAAATAATAATAATAATATAAATAGTAATATACGTGGAATCTATTTGCCATCCGAGCAATTTTCAGAATCACATAAGTGTATTTTTACTTTTATTTCAAATGTGCGTTTCGACAACATTGCGACCTTTTTTGCTCGACCACGTGGATGAGAAAGCACTATTGTAATAAAGTAAAAGAGAGAGATAACCGTTTACCTGACTTGTTTACCACGCTCGTAGTTTAGTCGCTGGTTAACGTTTGCGTCGCCGCGTCTCTTTCACCAAGCACAATAAATCGTTGAATATTATTATATTAGATGATGGAATGTGATGTTTAAGAAACTCTTCAATGGTTTACATTGCATTAAGGAGTTTAGTTCCAAGCAACTGTTATAATGAAAATTATGTATTATTTTAAAAATTCTACTTTTTTATATCAGATAGCTGACTCATTGTCAGTGTCCTTTATATTGGTTGAGTATCACTTTCTCCTTGTCAGTGTCAAGGAGAAACACTGCACGCGCCGCTGTTATTTTGTTGTTTGCTGATTTTTATGAGTTTTTAGATAGAGTGTTTAAGTTTTTGCCAAAATAAATAAATGCTTCGTCTGTGAAAAAATTGACAAGACTGTAAAGGAATTCAGTGAAAAGACATTTCAAAACTGTTGTGATGCGATTCAGTGTCGTAAACTGGGTGATTGGAAATACGGTGATTTAGATCTGACTGTCGAAAACAGAGAACGTTATGGTTTCCATGCAAAATGTTATAAAAATGTTACCTGCTTTAAAATAAAACAGGGAATGACTTGAAAAGTGGCCAATCGAAGCGGCGATGCTCCAAATCGGGACTAGAAGAAGGTTTGAATGTAAGTTCACGCTTTATTCTTAAATTATGAAATACAATACCTTTTTTGTGAACTACATTTACATGTTTTACAAATAAAAGCTGTGCATTATAAAACAGTATACATATTTATTTTCAGGATAAAAGCAATGAATCATTTAATCTGGAAGTAACAAACGAAGACAAAACTGACGATGCCCCAAGTCATCTCGTGGACCAACCTGGCTCGTCTTCATCAGAACAGTGCGAGGATAAAGACATAGTACGTACCTTCATATGGTTTATAAACTAAAATTAAATGATTGTACTAAATTCTTACAACGTTCTAACTGATTCTCTGTTTGTTTCAACTTCTTGTGTTCACTGTTGGATCACTGACATGACTGTCATTTTGAAAGGTGATAATTAAAAATATTTAATGCAAGTTTAAGTTAATATAATTTTGTGTGTATTGTTTTGCTCAGGATAAACAGGATGAATCATCAAATGTGGAAGGGAAAAGCAAAGACAAAACTGTTTACGCACCAATTCTTTTTGAGGACCAGCCTGGATGTCGAATACCAGATAATAGGTCCAATTCAGAAAAGAGACAAGGATTTCAACAAAAGTTTGCAAAAAACGAGATTCAAGGAGGCACTCGTAACTTTTTTCTGCTAATACTGGGCCGATGACATTTTTAAAACAGTGATTGGTGACAAAGAATTGTTTGTCACTAATCACGACAAGTGTTACACTTACAGGCTAGATTGACAGGGATGTCATCCCCTAATCCTCAAGTCTGAAGAGATAATGTATCAATGCGAACACGAAGAAAGTGATACAAGAATAGTTTATCATTTATATAAAAATACAGGTGCAAAAGCATTGATAAAGGCGTCTGACACCGATGTCATGATAATAATTCTTGGCAATTTACACAAGATGCCAAATAAGGAAGTGTGGATGGTTTCGGGCTCTAAAACACCGGTGATAAATTTAACAAGAATGTTTAACAACATAGGATCGTCGTTATACAAGGCTTTGCCATTTTTGCACGCCTATACCGGGTGTGACTATACGGCAAGTTTTAAGGGAAAGGGAAAGGTAAAGGCTTTGCAACTTTTACGAAAGGACATAGAATTACAAGAAATGTTCGCCAATTTAAACGGTTCGGCAGATATAGACGATGCGAAAAAAATGAATGCCCTCCAGAAATTTACTAACGAATTGTACGGCATCAAAGGTTGTGGTGGTGTTGACCAGGGGAGGTTTCAATTATTCAGTAAAAAATATGAGAGATGTAGTAATTCATCGAAGTTTTTTAAAAAAGTTATTAATTTTGAGGCACATACTATGCCGCCATGCCGGCGTTCCTTAAAACAAAAGATTCTTAGAGCAATTTTTGTAAATGCAATGTGGCAAAATGTCACCGAACCGTTGTGCTCAATTTTTTCTCCAGTGGAATTTGGTTGGAAAAGGGACAATAATAATAAATATACAATTGTGTGGTTTGAAGGCGATACAACACCACTAACAGTTGATGATATTTTGTCTCATGACGATTCCAATAACGATTATGACATAAGCGTTAGTTCATCGGAGGATGAAGCAAAAATATATGTTTATTTTTGGTAAATAAAATGACATCGATTTGAAATTAATTTATGTTTTTATTTTATTTCTTAACCTAAATTTTATTTCGCTTCACCATCAGTCCGCCTACTTTAGTGGAGTTGAGTATGAAAGTCCTTTATAAATATTATTTTAAAAATTCTACTTTTTTATATCAGGTAGCTGACTCATTGTCAGTATCCTTTATATTGGTTGAGTATCACTTTCTCCTTGTCAGTGTTTCTCCTTGACACTGACAAGGAGAAAGTGATACTCAACCAATATAAAGGACACTGACAATGAGTCAGCTACCTGATATAAAAAAGTAGAATTTTTAAAATAATACATAATTTTCATTATAACAGTTGCTTGGAACTAAACTCCTTAATGCAATGTAAACCATTGAAGAGTTTCTTAAACATCACATTCCATCATCTAATATAATAATATTCAACGATTTATTGTGCTTGGTGAAAGAGACGCAGCGACGCAAACGTTAACCAGCGACTAAACTACGAGCGTGGTAAACAAGTCAGATAAACGGTTATCTCTCTCTTTTACTTTATTATAATAGTGCTTTCTCATCCACGTGGTCGAGCAAAAAGGTCGCAATGTTGTCGAAACGCACATTTGAAATAAAAGTAAAAATACACTTATGTGATTCTGAAAATTGCTCGGATGGCAAATAGATTCCACGTATATTACTTTTTATATTATTATTATTATTTATATTCAATTTATTTTTATATATAATTCATAATTAATATTATTGTTACCCAGAACTATTATAAAACAGCCTCATTGTTTTACACAACGATTTCTTGAACTTAGTACAGGGCGTACTACATCCGATATAAAACTTGGCCGACTGGGAAATGCTCCAGGCTGAGGGCAGGCAACCATATATTTTTATGAAACGGGTTATTAGGTCTATCGAATGGCATTAATTTCATACTGGTACTCGATGACGTAATTTTTCCTATTTTTCACCTCCCTAAAATCTGCCCGATTCTAGAAAGTGCCAGGGTAGAAGGTGGCAACCCTGTTTTTTCTTGTCGTACTCGATGCAGGGCATCGAATGTGCTAGGTCTTATTCTGGTACTCGATGACGTAATTTTTACCCAAAAATAGGTGTCATTATTTAGCGATTACACAAAACGCTCCAGGATGATCCCAGGCAACCCTGTTTTTTTTTGATACCCATCCTACAGGGCACCACCCTATACAAGTCCCATCCTGGTACTCGAGGACGTAGGGTTGACGACGGTCAGCTCCTAGACTATATTCTCCACGTCACAAAACAACACGCGGAGATAAATCTGGGCTGGTGAAACTCTCGCGGATAACGACACAAACAATTAGATTCCAAAAAAATTACGAATCTTTTATATTATGTGCATGTCATTTCGCATTCAAATCAGTGCCGATGTTATTGTAACCGAGTTTTCAAAGGATTATATTTTACCGCGCCGGCGCGCGACAGTTTTGCCCGTGCGCGACCAACGCCATCTATCGTTGATTTTGTATAATTTCACAGAAGCAGCGGCATTTACGAAATGACATGGGAGACCCAAATATGTCCTCAGGAAAGATATCAATATGGTAATAGACATTAATCAATCGTCATCCTGAGGGACATACATTTCTGTAGTATGTCGCCTAACCAATATCTATGACATTTCAACAGTCAAAGTGTTGATAGATTTAAGTATATGACTCGGCGAATACTTTTCTCGTTGTTGATTATTGTTCCAAATCACCACATGTTTGTGTTTGGTTTCATTCATATTCATTTTTTGCTGTTTAGATATATTTCTTCTCTTTTCACACAATCCCAGCCTCGTCAGCCCTTTACGGTTATTTTGAATAGTTGGATAATGCACACTAATCAAATCATCCAGCTTTCTTTCAATCTTGAGCTTTTATTGATGATGCATGACTAGGCTACTAATTCAAGGCGTTTTGAGTAAAGGGGTCTTTGGAGCGGCCAACAGAGTAATGTAGCCAAAAGCTTTCGTGACCCTCTTCATGTCTTTGGTTCTTCTAATCTCCACGTAAGTAGATTTAAAAGTCTTCCTAACACATCCTTTATATCTCGTGTATTCCATCCTAAACTAGACATTCCATTTCCGATCAGCGACATCCAAATAAGAACGTTCCAGAATATTATGTTCATACATTTATCCTTCACTAAATTATATATATTTTTATGAATATTCTTTAATAAAAGAATATTCATAAAAAATAAAGTGATAGATAACTGTTCTGAACACTTCTTCTTATTTTTCACCCCCTACCCCCACTATTGGCACTCCGTCACTCCACCTTTCACACTAGTATATAAGCGCATAACTTTTGTATGTTTAGACAGTTAAGATCCCTGAAGAAGCTACGGTAGTAGCGAAACCTGGTTGGATTTTTAATAAATATAAGTGGTGTATAACAAAGTTATTATTATTTATTTAATTACTTCTTCTTATTATTATTTTGCCATATCTATCAAGTATCAGCTTGCCTGACCATCACTTCTCAAGACCGATAAAATGCTAGTTATATTTTATGCTACATGCAAATAATTGGTAACTTGACATTATAATTATTTTATTGATATTTATAAATATCTAGCTCGTTCTTTACGTTTCAATACATCTCCAATACACAAAATACGTTAAACCAATCGTGTAATGGAAACGAGTTGAATACATTTTCAGTTTATAGGGTTGCCTATTAGAGAAATTTTAATCGGATGATATAATAAAACAGAGATTAAATAAGATAAATAAATACAAATGAAACATTGTCTTCATTTTATAATAAGTAAATATATAGTTACTTACATGAACTGACATAAACTGATTTTATCTTCTCAAAATTTTCAATTTCACATCGTGGCACCATTTAATAAAATAAAAAACACTTTGTTTTAAGATCTATTAATGTTTTTTAGAATATTTATACATGTTCCAGGGCCAATGCCCCATCTTCAGGACAGGATTTGTAATTTTCAACTAATTTTCAAGTATAGATTTGTAAGTATGGTGGGAGGGAGTTTAAAGGGGGTGTGGTTACAAATTAAGTAGGAACAAAGTGATTACTGTTTCATTTTTAACTAAATGATACTGAGGTTTCATACCGTGACATTTGTACGATATTGTCAGTTTTCGATGTTTCTATTATTTCTTTAACAACAGCGTGCATGGAATAAAACAACCTTACTTTTAACAAACTAATCAAAACGCTTGTTCTATGAAAATAGGATTAACTCGCTAGTCTCCTGGAAACAGTCTCGAACCCTAGACTGCTTGATCACAAGACAAGTGTCTTAACCAATAAATCATTTAGCATATCATGCTTCATTCAAGTAATACAAAGACCTATTTTAAACAAAATATCGTATTTATTCACAAGTTTTAGACATGGACCACTATTTAAAAGAGTTTAATATTTAAAAAAGCATAGTGATATAACATTATTTTTTCAGGATGAACAGATTCTATGTCAGCCGCGGACAAAAAACAATAGATATTATATTAAATAGTTACACGCTGACAAGATTTACAACATTTTAAAAACAAATATCTTTTAATGGTCTCTATTGCATTGGTAGCTATAAATGCGTGCTAGCGAGATAGTGTATTTTACTGTCGCATTCTATTATCATCGCATTAGCAAACAACTGGCTTACCTCCAAAGGTAGAACAGCAACTGAAAATGTACTTACTGTAATTGCATAATAATGTCTACAAATAAAAATATATGCCTTTATAAATAAATAAATTAATTAAGGAAAATAAAAAATAATCTTAAACAAAACTTTAACCCTTTTTACATTAAACAATTATTCTACACATATTTACACTCGGACTTATGACTCACTCAACTTTCACTAACATTGCACTTGATACTTTGTAGATACATAATTACTACCTTATGAAAATAAATATTACTGACGAATTCAAAAAAATATTATAATTGTGTACTATAATGCCACTCTGGGACAGGCGTAGCCTAGTAGAGTGGCATAATCCACAAATTTAACAACAACAAAAAAAGGGTAATTTATCTTATATTTTATTGTTAAATTAGTATTAAGTACCTTTATTTGTAAACAAGGATTTTTTGAAATAAATTTTAAAAAATTCTCAACATGGTAGGATGCGTCATTCCGTCGCGCCTTTTTAAATAGATTAAATAGATTAATGGCACTAGACTGCTTCTGTGCCTGCTTTTACCGAAGTACCTGTTATAATATCTTGAATCTAATTGTAAATCATTTTATCGATTGTCTGTTGCGATATCGATTTGCTAATGAAGCGATTGGATAGCCCTGCTGTAATATAATATGTACGGTCCATGTTTGGCGGCTGGCATTTGGAGAAGAACATCCATTAGTGAGCAAGGAATGTACTGCGGGAGGAATAATTTATATGCGATGGATAAACAAACTTTTCCTCGTTTTGAGGCCACTCGATTCAGAAAAATACATATTAAAGTGGTTCTTCCATCTTTGATATGGCGTATAACCCGATATTATAATAATGCGAAAGTATATGCGAAAAAACATTATTTTACGCACAGACAACTTTCAATGAATGAATACCCAAGCCAGTCGTTTTTAGGCTTAGTTAAATGGTTATAAAAATATTGTTAATAATATAAGTGTTAAGCTAATCGCGATGGAAAAGGGCTTAAGGAAAATTTGGCTTAATCTCCATGTCACTCGATGTTTTAATGGATAGACAATATTACAAAATCATTAAATAAAAATGCATAATATACGAAGATAATTAAGAAAATTAAATGCTACATAAAACACTTTTATTTATTTATTTATTTTATTAATTACACGGCTTAATAGCCTTTTACAACAGGTTTATACATAATTTAAATACAACAAACGATTAAATGTAAAAGAAAAATAAAGGGTATAAATGTAAAAAAGTATATATACATAGTTTAAACACAATGAGGTTAGACATATATGTAAAAAAAGTATATATGCAAAAAAGTGTAAAGTAGTGATCTCAGAAATTTTTACTCACCGATAATATAGCAATATTTAATTTGAATAGCCAGGTATATATAAAAAAAAAGACATTATATAAAAATTTAATATTTTGAAAAGAAATGATCATATAATGATTTTTTAAATTTTGAGAGAGATAGATTTAAAATGTCGACATATGTAGGTAGTTCATTGCCAAGTTTGTGCATCCGAGGTATGCTAGAATTTGAACGATAGTTTGTGTCAAAATTGTCACAATAAAACAGCATGTTTTGGCACTTCTTGTGATTAAAAAATATAAAAATTATTTTTAAAATTGTTACAAATTTTTAAAGGAGAAGAATGAACGCACAACTTCAAAATCGCGTGGATTTAAAGACCAATTATGTCAGAATACGTTCCACGGATGTCTGAGTATAGTGGTTCATCGGTCTATTTTTTATATTTATTTTATATATTTTTTCTACTTTATTAGATTTTTCTTTAAATAGAGATGCGCCCTCGAAATACGTGTCAGGTCGATATTCTTTCTATTTTCAAGCTAGGGCTAATTTCCTGGCCTATCAAAAAAAGGACCAACTTGCCGCTCAGGAGAAATGAGGCTCGAAGCCGCGACCACTAGATACAACAAACACATCTACAGCGCGACCTGCTTACCTCCACTCCTCGTAATCTTCGACGATTTTCCGATCCTTCCTCGGACTTGTCTACCTCATTATAGAACTCTCATCCATGTTTACATTTCATTTTCTTCTCGCTTTTTAAAAGAAATACAGAAGCATGAACGGAATTAAAAACTAATTAAAAAATTAAGAAAATAAAATAGAATAAAAAATTAAGAACTCCATAATCATACATATGGAAATAAAAACAATTCTTTTTTAAGTTCTACATTTTTAATTTTCCGAGACGCATTTCGCCTTATGAGGGTATTGCCAATCTCATTATCAAACGCGTCTCAGAAAATTAAAAAGGTAAAACTTAAAAAATAAGTATTTTTATTTCCATACGTGTAAACCTACATACATACATTTATTTTAGGCACCCCAAATAAGCGTGATCTAGAATTATGGGTGTAACGTGTACCTCTTGTCGTGTTATATGTCCTACGCGATTGTTTTAAATATTTAATAGCACACTAACATCATTTGGTGTACGATGTAGGTACATATTACGTACAATTTCTTCATTTGTTAAAATTATGCCATAGATTTACAAATGTTCACTTTATCATATAAATATGTATAAACGTATATCAAAACTACTGTTAAAACACGTTTTTAAATGTATTTGTGACAATTTCGTACTTTAAAAAAATTCACAGATGTTTAAACAGGTAAATTATATGTAAGTATGTGTGTTCATGGATAAAATAATACCTTTCTTACAATGCTTCGATCATGTTGATGTAGATCTTTTCATAGCAAATTTGATTTTGTTTGAAAAGTTAATGACCTGCCTTTTACTTCATAGTGATAACAAAACTCTAAGAAAATAGTTTGATGTTTAAACAGAATATAAAAATGACGCTTGAAAATATGTATGCAGGTAATTATTAAATAAAATTATTTACATTAATATATTCGCATCAAAAAAATATTACTGTTTTTTAAACCGGTTTTACAATAGAATTGAAAAATGTACCTTCAGTACAAAATGATCGAACGTTCATCTAACTCATGTTTCCGAAAAAAACACACTCCACTCCAATGTAATGTATGAATTTAATTCAAATTTTTCTATGCGATAAAGTTTCTCGCATCCTTTACACAAATGAAATGCGTCAATTCTTAAAAATAATGACACGTTATGTTTTGTTTGCGATATTTACTCTTTGTATTGTTAGCTTTTGTGTGTTATTTTCTGGAACAAATAAACTGAATAATTGTCCTTAAATTAAGTATTTTTTAATATTCAAAGTGTTGTCATATTCCAAGTAAGGTGTAATTGTGAAAAATATTTAACTACTCAATAATTGAAAACATTCTCATAAGTGTACGTTTTTCGTTTTTTCAAATAGAAATAACTTTTTTAATGTAAAAGTTACCCTATTCATTATAAGTTTTCCGCTGAAGTCATTACGTATGTAAATTTATTTTACACAACAAACTTTAAACTAAATACACCTTTAAAAGAGTTACGTTCAGAGACAGAAATTCAGTTACACGGCAGAATCGCGTACCTTTACGAACAAAATTCTCAGGATAGAACAAACATTTGTGTTTTAAAATGTTTTTAAAATCTTTCTTAACTTAATTAAACTAATCTTTCTTGATTGGATTCTAATTCAAACAAAAATCTGTTAAACAAGCCATTATTTATGATATGAAGAACTCGTTTTAACATGGAAACATTCCCTAACCTTTCTATGGAAAAAACCTTCAAACGTTTGAAATACTCGTTGCAATTCAGCGGTCTGTGGCCACCGAATCTCTGTAACAAAAAAGGAAAATCCACTCTCTTCTTCCATACTATTGCCTGGACAAACATGATCATGTACATCACTGTTATAGTATCTGAGACCCTCTACATCGTCATGAATTGGCCTGATTTTGACGAGATCACTAGCACAGTCACAACCGTCATCACCTGCGTCTTAGCCTTCGTTAAGCTGGCTACGGTGTATGCGAAAAGAGAGCAATTTTGGGCAATGATATCTTCGGCTATACACAACGATTACGCGCTGAATTTTCCCGTTTTACGGCGTTTGACGGAATCCGAAACGTGCGAAGGCAGCGAGCGGGAGAGTTCGTTGAAATTAAAAAAATATATTCAATGCAGTTTAGACAAGAAGTTGAAGGAATTTTCTTACGTTTTTTGGTTAATCTGCCTTCCTGTTTTGATAACTATTGTAGGATACTGTATTACTCCAGCCGTCAAGACCGTCTTCACTGGAAGAATAGCTTCCAAAAATGGTAATCTGAATTTACGTAAGTTGGAAAATATTCATACATTTTTGTTAACAATTGTAAAATAAGTTTTGTCTGCTTAATATTTATGACCTATTTCTTGGCACTTTTTAGCCTACAAGACTTACATACCATTTGACATTACTTCGTATCCTGGCTACTTCGTCATCTACTTGATGCATGTTTGGGCAAGTTTCACAACATTTACAGGTAAGCGCAAATATGGATTTCAAATAACAATCTCATTAGATGTAAGTATCCAAAATATTTCTGCGATATTTGTAATGCATTTTACGTAGGTTACCTTATGTAGCATTCGGTTTGTGATGCAAATTCTTTGACGATAATTTTTTTTGGCTCTGAGACTTCTGGTCTTACCGCCTTCTCATTTATTTTTCCTCCGTTGTTTTTCGCCTCTTCTCAAAGGAAGTATTTATTCGAGGATATTGTCGCTCTATCTTAGTTTAGGCCTTCACTTCACAAACTCCTATATCATTTGGGTCTGGTTTTCAAATTGAATTGCTCTTCGAAATGATATTAGGTCTTCTGGAATTTTTCACAGTAGGGAGTTTTTTTCTAGGGCCGGTAATTCGAGTCCCCCATGCAGTCTGCATGGATCGTTCATCCACCAGACAACAAAAAGTGCGCTGATTAGCTGAGATCATGAGAATCGCTCGTGAAGCTTCTTAGCCAACCAGCGCCCAATCCTCGCTACGCTCCCGTCTCGAACCGACCTTCAAATCATATTGGAAGAACCTCCGCCGCGCGCCCATAGACTTTCGTCGTTTCTTACGTTATTTTACTTGCGCATCTTCCCTGTTCGTTCCTTAGGACATTTTATTTACGCATCTTTAATATTTGATCCTTATGTCATTTTATTTTTACACTTATACTTGCTCCCGGAACTTGCCTCCGGTGAGGAATAAAATCTTCACTTGCTTCCGGAGCTTCTCTCCGTTTGCAAATAAACGTATATTTATTTAATTAAGATGAATTATAAATTCCCACAGAGACAAAGCTATTTGTATGACAAATGAGTATGGAAGTTTTTAATACGATGGCCCAGAGATTACATCTTGTATGACCTGGTTGAAGTGATCACTCTACATAGTGCAGCGTTCACCATAATCACCAACTTGAAAAAGATTGGAGAAAAGGCGTATTGATAAATAATCAAATTTCAAACAAGAGAACATTCACAGATTATCAAATTTTAGAAAGATATATGTATATACGAGTATGTTCCAAATTAAACCCTTCCATATATTCGATGGGACTATGTTAGAGACATCTGTGGTATGAAATTAATTTTTTCTATATGTAGTATGAAATGAAATAGTATAAATAGATTTCGCAGTTAGTGATGACACCTCTATATTTTTAATGTGGAGTGTTAAATAATAATTCCGAAGTGTACAAATCCAATAATTGTGTTTTCAGAACACACATATAGAAATATTGTATATTTATTTATTTCTGAAATCCATATTTTACATTACATTAATATTTTTAAAAATTTACTTTTTACATTTGCACATATGTATATTTATATCTGCGTTTGTGGGATATTACCACTCCACTAGCCCGCAGGCATATGCCGGAGCGTACATTATATTAATATATGATTGCGCATTATATAAATCAATGACTTTTTCATTACACGACCCATCAACACTTCCTCAAATGTCCTTTTTTTTTTTTTTTTTTTTTTTTATTTATTAGAGACACTAACAGGATAATGGGTACATGATACTCAGATAATAAACATTATAGTGAAGACTATGCCCATTATCCCAATTACAAGTGTCTTCGGCACGCTCTAGTAACATGTATTTTTGTAATTAATTATATTTCACATGTTCATTTATGTATATTATATATTTTGTGTTTGAGTGTAGTGCGATTAGTATTTAATGAATGATTGATTTAATGGATCTATAGGTTCATGTCGTCGTTTAGAAAATGGATGTTATGTATGAGTGAGTTTTTGAACGAAGATAAGGTGTCTGCAAGAATATCAGCATCAATGTTAGGGTCAGCACAATACAAATTATATGTGCGACACAACTTTGTAATGGGAGAAAAGTATCCGACATTATTAGTGTGCTGACTTATTCTGAAGAACTCCAGGTTTCTTATACGGGGTTTAACATGCAAATTTATATCAGATAGAGAGAGAGAATCAATAGCTCCGCTGAGAATCTTGTGTAGCACAATGAGATCGGATATTTTCCGTCGGGACTCAAGTTTGTGCATCTTGAAAAAGGCAAGTCGATCTTCGTAGCTGTGAAGGTTGTTGTGTTGACCAGCTTTGTTTGACAAAATACGTAGAAACTTTTTCTGCACTCTCTCGATTCTCGTAATATGTGTTGTGTAATAAGGTGACCAAATAACTGACTAATATTCCAATATACTTCGTACTAGTGATGTATAGAGAATTTTTAGGCTTTGAGGATTTTTAAAGTCTTGAATAATTCTGGTGATAAATCCCAACATAGTATATGCCTTGTTTGTGATATTATCAAAGTGGTTTCTAAAAGTGAGTTTTTAAAAGTGAGAATTTAGCATGACGCCCAGATCCCTTATTGAATCGACTTTAGCGAGTGGAACGTCACCCAGTTTATAAACAAATTCTATTTTTTTAATATTTTTAGTGAAACTAATACATGAACTTTCAGTTATCAATCTCGTGTTACAAATTTTTATCAATATAACTTTTTCTATCTGTCTTATTTCAGGCACTGTTGGGGTCGACAGTCTGTTCTGTGCCCACGTGATAATGACTACCCGTCAATTTGAAATAGTTGGCCATGTCCTGGACAATCTTGACGAATATTCGTGTATCTCCTTGAGCATGCTGCACAAACTGGATGGACCTTCAAATCCCAACGAAATACCGCAGTTGCCTGGGTTTCAAGATTTAATAAAAAAGTACACTCTTGATTTTGAAAATGTGCGAAATGAAATTTTAAATCAATGTGTCGAGCATAGTGAAAGATTAATGTGGTGAGCATCATAATTATTAATGTATTAATACCATCACACCATTTTTCAGAATTTCGGCAAACGATTAAATTATATTACTTAACTGAAAAACGATTTTCACCTTGGTCAACCTTTAATACTGATAGTGGAAAGATTTGAATGTATATTATAGATGTCTCACAGAGACACAACTGTATATATTTTTTTTATTAAGGGAGAGTAGATATAGAAGTCTTTATGGGTGAACACAGGACTTACGACCTATCGTACGGTTGGCTTAAGTGATCACTTTACACATATGTAACGTTCGCCATTTCCACCCGTGATAGAATACCATGTCTATTAATTTTTGGAAGTTGTATATATTTCAATTATGCGCCACGTTTCACATGTGAGTTGCAAGGATCTTCACCGCGGCCGGCCACAAAGCTTTTTCCTTCCCCTTGAATGAACACAGTTTCATCTCTGTGAGACATCTATAATATACACTAATTGATTATTGATTTCCCTGTGACAACAATCCAGTTCTGCTCTGAAAAATTCGGACATACTCAAAATATTCTGATAATACCATTTTTAAACAAAAAATTGGTTTAGCAATGGGATCTATAGGTCGACCATAATCAAAATACCATTCCCTAGCTTTGTCCGGTAAGAAGAAAGCGGGGAAAGTTGCCTGGAAAGCCCGTATTACAAGCCTCAATATGATATTCCAAATAAATATATTTTTTGGTTTAAAAAAGGATACTTACTTACTAGAAAAACTTATTCTGTGTTCATTTTTTGCATCGTAAAAACACACATATTTTTTGCGTAAATTCTTTTGAATGCGGTCAGTGGCTGACATATATTTAAATAACTTAAAGAAAATAATTTTTAATAGTTCTGCTTTATTATTAAAATGTGTCCTTTTTTGGAAAAGATATAATGATATTGTTTTATGAATTTGGACTGGTACTGAAAGACAACAAAATTTTTTTCTTAATTTCTTAAGCAAACTACATAAAAAGGATTCAATTAACCATAGAAATAAAAAATTCTAGCATACATTTCTTGGATTTGAACATTTCAATAGTTAGTAATAAAATTCATTTTAACATATTTCGTAAAGATACATATACAGACATAATTATACACAATTCATCTAATCAACCATATTCTCAAAAATTATCAGCATTTCATTCTATGCTATTGCGTTTAATAAATAACTATAATTAAATAAAAATATATATTATAAAATGTAAGTATTTTTATACAGAAAAAACTTTGAAGAAATTTTGATGTTCGAGTTACGAACACTTGAAGTGTTTAAATAGCAATAATTATTCCAAATTTTCGAATAATCTTTTTGTTATGGATCTCATTTTACAGAATTACAGGTAGATTAATTAGAAATTTTGTAAATAAGAAAAAATGTTCCTGGGAAATTGGATATTATAAATAACCAGGTTCTTTTTAGAGATAGTTATTTTTTTAATTTGTTTTCGTGTTAGTACTCAATTATCATTCATTTCTTATATTATTTTTTTATATTTTGACTCTTTGTACTTTAATTTTTGATTTTTAATTTGTTAGTTTACATTGTATCCTGACGTAGGGACCATTGGCTTTGAAACATGTTGATATTTTCAACATATATTTGGTGAAAACAAAGAACATTTTTACTAATTATATCAAGTAGTTTACATTCTAAATAATAGATAAACTCATAATTTATTAGATTAAATTTCAGATAACCCTGATTCATTATCAAATATTGATTGTTATGTACCCAACCGTCGGTAGTTTTAAGACTTGTTAGTAGACAAAATTACACTTTTTAGTGGAATAACAAGCCCATTTTTACAAAACAAAAATTCCGTTGGCGTAGACAAAGTACGGGTGTCCAGGGAGAAAATTTAATTTTCAAATTTGAATTATGCGGCAACAGTTGATGCGGAGGGGGAGGTGTCGATCGACGCTCATGATTTTCGGGGTTCGGGTTTAGCGGTCATGATGGATCGTTGTGCGAGAGCACACGTGCTCTTGCAACTTATTTCAAGAGTGGTGATCCTACTCTGCAGCCCTTGGAAAGTTTTGTTCTCAATGCAACATTCGCAAGCCAGCAGATACCCAAGTGCCAGCCTGTTAAAAAGTGGATTAAGAAATTCCTTGAAACGAGTTGTGCCATCAACTGACCCTTCAACCGAAGAAAATGTAAGAACGTGAAAAAAAAATGCATTTCTGTTCGTACAAAATACAATTAATGCAAGTATTGAACGAAAATGATCGTCTTAAGAAAAAAATGCGCTGAAAGGATATTGAAAGTTTTCCCTACGCATCGTAGACTTTACTTATCTTCAGGAATGAGGCCCATTCTCACCTAGAAGGGCATATAAACGAGTCAAATTGTAGATATAGGTCCCGACAAACCCGAAAGAGAGACTTCAAAAACAGTTACATAGTACAAAAGTAACTGTTTGGTGAAGATACCCGCTGCCGGCTGCATAATTGGTCCGTATTTCTTTGAATATCAAAATGGTCAAGGTCATGATTGACATGTTTTTTTCTCTTTTTGTGGAAAGGGATCCCTAATTTAACAGAAGCAACATGATGGGGCCACCGCCCATACTGCTAGGGAGTCAATGGACAAGGTAGAGCATATTTTCCTCAAAAAGTGATATCGAGATTTGGGGACAAGGGTTGGCCTCCAAGGTCACCCGACCTCACCCCCTGTGATTTTTCCTGTGGGGCTATCTAAAATCCAAACAACCACAAATAATAAGAGACTTGAAAGAAAACATACGACGCTAACGGCATTTCTCCGCAACTCTGAAAGAAAGTGTTAATGTTGGTCGATTAGAGCAATGCGCACGAATGAAAGGAAAACATTTGGAGAGAATAATATTCAAGAAATAAAACCCGATAGATTCATCAACATTTTGATGATACTTTTAATCAGTTGACTTTTTTTGTTTACAACGCTTTCAAATTTGAACATTCCCACTGGACACACTGTATTATATTCTTAATCGAAATTTATAAAGAATGGGTTCATAGGTTAAAGACCAATGCACAATACAGACACACGCATAATCAACACATCACATCATATTTTAATATTCTGGTCAGTCATGAGATGGCCTATCCGTCGTCCAAGAGACGGGGGACGGACACACTAATTAGAGAATTTAAATATAGAAATATTTATGAAAAACATATCTTATCGATTCACATTATGATGAATTATAATGAATTAAAACATATTTTTTAAAAATTCGACAAAGTAAGGCTTTCATTGTACATTTTCAACACATTCAATCATAATTTTGTTTCAGGTTTGTTCAGCAGCTAAACTCTACATTCGGATTAGTTTTTATATCGCAACTGTTAATCAGCTCAATTCAACTGTGCCTAGTGTTGTTCAAATACAAAACGGTAAATAATCTATTTTAAACATATTCTCTAAGAAATATCTTCTTCTTCTTCTTCTTCTATCCTTAATGGGTCGGAGTTCCTGCACCGCAACTTTCCTTATCTTGGGCTTCGCCTCCACGTCGGGCCAATTTGGTTGCAACATCACTTCGCAGCAACTGTTTCCGCCAGCTTCTCCTAGAATGGGCCCTTGGCCTTGAATATCCACTTTGGCAGTCCATCTGCCAGCAGACATATCCCAAAAAACAGAATTATCTATACCTATAAAACTCAATGTCTGTCTGTTCTCTATATAAATCTACACCGTTTGGCCAATCGGACTCAAATTTTGCATATTTATTTTTTAGGACCCGGCGGGTAACATAAGCGACATTTCCCCCCTCCCCCTTTATCCCACCCCCCTCTTCATCATATATTTTCTGTACATATCTATACCTTACTTATTCTTTGGGACCCAGCGAAATGCATTGGCCAGAATTCCCCCCTGGATATACAAACATCCCAGCCTAGATTAAATGGAAACAATGTTTTTATTGGAAACTCTGCAAAACAACGAAACCTTTGAGTGTCCCGACAAACTTATTTTTAACATATTCCTTAACCAGAGCAACGCCAGGTACCTGTGAATCGCTAGTTTAATATAAAAAGAGGAATAAGAAAAGAAAAATGATCACAGTAGTGCATGCTCACGAAGAGAGATGCGAAAGAGTAAAATGGAATAGTGCCTATTTAAGAACTGGAAAATTATTTTATTATTTTTAATTGAGTCAGAATATTTGAACTCATTTGTTTAATAATATTTCGAAATTTTCGTGATTAACTTTGTGGAAGTTCATTGTAACTATGAATAGAACACAACGTTGTTTACTTCACACAATGACAGTTTAATTAAATAAATTAATTAAAACGTTTTCGATGCTTACTGCCAGTAATATACTAACTTAAGACTAGAAGACATTTTATCTACTACATAGGGGCGGGAGTTGTCAGGAGTGGGGGAGGGGCAGGCGGAAAGTGAAAGTGGTTGCTGGGAGGGGCTAGTATGGTAAGAAGGGGGGATGTAATAAGTGGTGTTTGTATGTTTAAGGCCTTATCATTATTTCGATGAATTTCTATATTTTCCAAAATTTAATTAAACTGTCATTGTGTGAAGTAAACAACGTTGTGTTCTATTCATAGTTATTCATTTGTTTATTTCGTTCCCCCAAAGGACCACGACCCAGAAAACAAGATGACATACTTCTGTTTCATTGGAGCTTCGTTGTGCGAGCTGTTTCTCTACTGCTGGTATGGTCAATCCATCATCAATGTGGTAAGGTCAACCAACGAAATAGGCTGAAGCAATTTTCAAATAAGGAAAAGAATTAAGGGGTCAGAACCCCCTTACCCACCGGTTACACATTTGTGGAAGGGTATGCAGTTCGAGAATAGGGCTCCTCGGCCACGCTCTGATGCGCAATATGGCAGAGGTCGCCCTCGTAATGAAGAATAAGATCATCTGAAAATATCTGAACAAAATTCATGAAATAAAAACGGTGTAATGTAATTGCCAATATAAGTGCCACTCTAACAATCTATTTTCGCGAGAGTTTTTTAATATTGAATATTTTTATCTGTGAACCATGAGGCTTGACTGGTTAAACACAGAGTGGTTCTACCGTAAGCAACACTGTTAAACTATATTTTTACTTCCTTTCTTTTAACTCGTGGCGTCTGCTTGCTGGACGAAAAAACTTTGGATCGATTTTTAACCTCTTTCCCGTGATCCAATCGATCTGAAACTTTGCAAGCAGACTCGTGGCGACGATCAAGAAGATCTGTCAAATTTTCGTTAAAAAAAATAATAATCATAGTATAATTTTGAACTTTTAAAATTTTTAATGGTTTTTACTCCCTTAGCTCGTGGCGTCTGCTTGCTTGCCGTCAACAACAATTTTGAATCGATTTTTAACCCTTTTCCCGTGATCCAATCAAGCTGAAACTTTGCAAGTAGTCTCGTGGCGATGATCAATAAAATCTTTCAAACTATCGTTAAAAAATAATAATAATTATAGTATAATTTTGGATTTTTCAAATTTTTAATGGTTTTTTCATACAACTCAGTCAGTTGTATGGAGATTCCGACGCATCTGTTAGACACGGAACCTGGTTATAGTATAATTTTGGTTTTTTAGATTTTTTTATTGCTCCCTTTCGTAGCGTCGCCCGACCGAAGCCCAACACGTAGGTAGAGCGCCAAACCATTTTCCACTAGTAAATGAGAAAGGGAGTGTCATAAAAACTTGAGTTTTTTAATTAAATTTATTGTTTTAGAGTTTATAGAACTCCATAATCACACACATTGAAATGAAAACACTTGTTTGTATTTTTTAATTTTTTTTGTATATTTTTAATGATTAAGATTATTTATTCCAACGTGTATGTATTCTGTATGCTGTGATGATCAATATATTCCTTCTGTAGTTGCCTCAATCGTTTCATCACCTATTGGGGTTACTACCCCGTGCTTCCATTATTCTAGATTTTTCCAGATTTCGTTATTTTGCCAACTCACTTCCCCGTATTTCAGAAGCTTTGCGAGAATACTGGAACTGTTCCGCACAGGAATAAGCAAACACAGGGTGGTTCGCCGAATTCGCTCCCGAAACCTAGGTGACATCACAGTGCAGAGAGTACGCAGCGCAGGCGCACCGTCGCAGCGAAGAATTTTCCTGAACAGCGAGGTCCGAAGAGGTCCAAGGGAAAAACCAAAGTCGTGCCAAGTCATGAAAATCCGTAGAAAAATCTATTGCAGTAGTCAGGCCAAAACATCAGAAGAAGTCCTGGTCGAAAGCATACACGCCTCAGCGTCATTCCAGGTGCTCCCGGGCCACCATCGCTTCGCAAAGCGATTCATCTTCTATATTTCATAAAAATGTGACAATAGTATATAGAAATATATACAGGGTTGTTTGGAAAACATTAATAACTTCGCAAGGCTATATTCCCCCCTTGATTATGAGTCGAAAATGTTCAAGCTATTGTGACCTTATATCAATAGTTAAGGAGATATGCGATATCGAATTTTGCATTTTTTTTTCAATATTTCTGAATTATTTTTTGCAAAACGTTGAACTATCATCGTAGTAACCCGTATTGAATGTTAAAAATTCATTGCCTTTAACACAAGTCAAATAAAAAAATAAAAACCTTCAAATTCCAATTGGAATTTTTTCAGGGTTTTAATCATTTTATTTAACGTGTATTGAAACGAATGAATTTTTCGTAATCGATATGAGTTACTGTAATGATAGCCCAACGTTTTACAAAAAATAACTTAGAAATATTGAAAAAAAATTGCAAACTTTGATGTCGCATATCTCCTTAACTATTTATATTTGGTCACAATTGCTTGAACATTTTCGACTCATAATCAATGGAGGAATGTAGTCCTGCGAGGTTAATAATGTTTTCCAAATAACCCTGTATATATCTGCACAATAATACATGTCAATATCTCCAAGCAATAATTCTTCATAATTACATTACAACAATAATATTTCAACATGTTAATATTCCGTAATAATATCATAATAACATTACAACAATAATATTTCAACATGTTAATATTTCATAATAATATCACAATATTATACAACAATAATATTATTCTTCCAATATAACGCGCTGCGAGTAGCGCCGTGATGAGTCACTGACTTAACCGGTTGCGCGGCGTCGTCGGTTCCACTCCACCAGTGGCGACCTTAGCGAGCACGGTGCTCGTCAATTTCTCAAAACGCCCTTTGCAGAGCCGCCAGATCCAATCCTGTCCGAAACAGGAACCCTGCTGGTAATAAGTCACTGTCCTCCGACCTACACCTATTATTTCTTTTCATCATTATGTGTACTTACTTTATTGTATTTCTTTGATTTTGTTATATATACTTCTATTATTTTCGGTTCCTTTTATTTTTTATGTTATTTTCCTTGTATTTTTTTTCCTTCTTACTATTATGTTCCTGTTTTTCTTCTATGTATTTTATGTATTAGGTCCTTACATATGAAATTGACGTTTTACCGTACTGGCAAATTTGATCTCAAATATCTTCTCTTTGGTTAGGAATTCCAAATCCAAATTTATACAGCTATTTACTCATGTATTTGTGTTTTGAAAATTATAACTCTTTTGTTTTTTCCTCAATTGTTTTTTTCTTTGCGTCACTCAGTTTACAAAATGAAAAACTTGAAATATCGCGTTATTAACGAGTACGAGTTCCACCGTGGTACCAGTGCTGCAGAAACGGCTCGAAGGATTAATGATGTGTATGGCGACGGTGCCGCAAAAGAAAACACAGTGCGTTTTTGGTTCCAACGTTTTCGTTCTGGAAATTTCGACCTGCAGAACAAGCCCCGTGGACGGCCGGAGACCAAAGTTGATAATGAAGAATTGAAGGCTATTGTGGAAGCGGATCCATCGCAAACCACATCCGAGTTAGCTGCAGGCTGCGGTGTTAGTGATAAAACTGTTTTAATCCACTCGAAGCAAATTGGTAAGGTGAAAAAGCTTGAAAGGTGGGTACCTCACGAATTGAGTGAAGCAAATCAACAAACGCGCGTTGACTGCTGCGTTGCATTACTCAACCGGCACAATAATGAAGGGATTTTAAATCGAATCATAACCTGTGATGAAAAGTGGATCCTGTACGATAATCGGAAGCGCTCATCGCAATGGCTGAACCCTGCCGAACCAGCCAACCCATGCCCCAAGCGAAAATTGACTCCAAAAAAGTTACTTGTGAGCGTTTGGTGGACTAGTGCTGGTGTCGTTCACTATAGCTTTCTTAAATCTGGCCAGACGATTACGGCAGATGTCTATTGTCAGCAACTGCAAACCATGATGGAAAAGCTAGCTGCTAAACAACCGAGGCTGGTTAATCGCTCTAGGCCACTGCTGCTTCATGATAACGCTAGACCACCCACTGCACAACAGACGGCTACCAAATTAGAGGAGCTTCAATTGGAATGTCTAAGACATCCACCGTACTCTCCGGACCTTGCCCCAACAGATTACCATTTTTTTCGAAATTTGGATAACTTCTTGCAAAGGAAAAAATTCAACTCCGATGGGGCAGTCCAAACCGCCTTCAAAGATTTTATTGATTCCCGTCCGAATGGTTTTTTTAGTAAAGGGATCGGTGAACTACCTATGAGATGGCAAAAGTGCATAGATAGCAATGGTACATACTTTGATTAAATAAATATATTATAATAAAAAAAAATCGGCTTTATGTTCCTCCCATACTAAACGACGATTTCATATGTAAGGACCTAATATTATAATTATGTATTTTGTTTTTCAATAAAGACTATCTTAAGGCGGGGACAGTGAATGGTTTTGTTCGGGCGGCCGTGCCACTTCGCAACGGTTTATACGACCGGTGCGGAGTAGCGCGGTCCTGCTTGTTAGTTGAAAAAATTGTCAACCTGGAGACGACTGAGTAGGACCGATTTGGAAGCTTTTGCTCTCAGAACGGTCCTGGGTAAGCGGTGGGTACCATTCGCTGCTGGTAATAATTGGTTATGCATTTATTATTCATGAAATTGCACCCCAACAGAGCTCTGCAGTCAGTGACAGCGTGTACGGGACCACGTGGTACTGCTCCTCCATCAGCTTCCGGCGCTCCTGCCTCATGGTGCTGCGCCAGTCGCACAGGCCGCTGCTCCTGTCTGCTCTCGGCTTCTCCAACCTCTCCTTGACCACCATGACCTCGGTAATCAAACCACAACATGTACAAAATCGGTTTATTAATTAATTAATGTACATTATAGATGTCTCACAGAGAGGAAACTGTAGTTTTTTTATGGGAAAGTAGGTATAGAAGTCTTTTGGGTTTACACAGGACTTATGACCTATCTTATGGTTGGCTTAAGTGATCACTTTACACAATGTAACATTCGCCGTTTCCACCCATGATAGAATATACCATGCCTATTAATTTTTGGAAGTTGTACATATTTGAATTACGTGCCACACTTTATATATGCATTGTAACAACCTTTCCATGCGGCCTGTACAAAGCCATTTTCATTCCCCTAAATCCCCACAGAAGTCGTTAATGTCACTAAATGAGAAAATCCACAATTGATTTTACGGAATTTTTGAAAGCAATATACTTTTTCTGTGTAATGAAATTCATTCGAATTACTAACATTACACTAGGATACGCCAGGATATATTATTTCCTATTTTTATTAAATTCCTTTTTTTTACCAGTATTTTCATTCAGAATATTTTTGTTCAATTTTGTTCAAATCTTTCAGAACAGTACTGGATTTCACGTCACAGAGACATTATTAATCAATGAATGTACATTATAGATGTCTCACAGAGACGAAACTGTTTATTAATTAGTTACAAAAAATATTTCATGGGTAAAATTCATGTCCTTAGATATATGTATATGCAGATGAAGCTTTGCTCTCGCATCTCAAGAGATTTAGCAGTAAGGTAACATAGCGTGGCACGGGCACTATTAGTATTGATTTTTTTATTTATCTCACTTAAAGGGCCGGATGAAATTGAGCAAATTAATTTTTCAAATTAAAACCAAATCTCCGAAAATTGAACCTATCCTCTACCTTCGAATTTAATTAGGCAACTCTTTACCACTCGAAACTAATAAATGTTTAAACATACAAATATTACTTTTATATTCCGAAAAAATTATAAGTTTAAATAAATAAACGGTTTTCGAGTTTTCGTCGTTTAATTTTGAATAGAAAATCTTTTTTTAGTGAAATATCGAAAGTTACGGAGAAAGGCGACATCATAGTTTGCATTTTTTTTTTTCAATATATTTCTGTAAAACGTTGGGACTATCTACTTAGTATATGGAATATTAAAAATTCATTCACTTTAATACTAATAATACGTGAGTAGCTTAATGGTCTTGTGGTTAGGACTCTCGCCTCGTGATCCAAAGGTCGCGGGTTCTAATCTCACTCCAGACCAGTAAGTTAGTCCCATTTTCGTAGCACGAGCATTTAGCTTAATTTTAGTAAGAATATTGATGTGACACGTATTCCGTGTTCGCATCTCTATGTATTTAAAAAAATAAAAGTCATTAAAATGACAAAAGACTTACAAAAAATATTTTTCAAATATCTGCAAGATTGTAATAATTTTATTTATCTTTGTGGGTGTGATGAAGATGAAGTCGTGGTGGTTTAACAGAATTTATTCAAATGCAGATAAGGATATAAGTAACAAGTGTGATATATAAAAGTACACAGTAATGAACAGTTAGAGAGTGAGAGCTTCCGCTTGATCTAGTGATCTCCGAGACTTGAGATGTCGGTCGGAGATAGCTCTCGCTGTGTCGAGTGGTCCCGGAGGAGTGAGATCACTGATGCCGGCCGCTCTGTTGCTTATACTCGTTTCAAACAAAAAAACCGAGGTGTTTTGACAATTGCATATCTGGGTCCGATGCATGTGTTTAGACGGACGGTATAACGTCAACACAGAGGTTATACCATCCGCTGTCGATGCCCGCTGTCGAATCTTCCTTCGTTTGTAGTCGCTGCTCTCGCTACATTGTCATGCTTTCGAGCGTGTAATACAATGTATTGCATGTGTAAGCTTTTTTTCCTGTGACCGCTGAATGGGGACTGACGACATCAATAAAATTAAAACATTTAAAAATAAAAGCATGTAAAAATACTTTTGTCAATATCATTGGAGTATAAAATGCCATTAACATGTTTTAATTAAATAACATTAAGTATCCGTTACACAGTGCTAATGTTTAATGTTTTATTTTTTCAGATTTGCAGTGCCGCAGTTTCTTACTATACACTTCTTAATTCATTTATTGATGGTTAGAATACTAAATAGCATTATAAACATATTAAATAAAATATTTTACGTGCCTACTCTCAAAATCGAATGGTATAAAACGTACGATACTTATACTATAACCACTTTATTAGAAATATGAAAAATTACAATCCTGTATACTTGAGGAGTATAAAAGTAAAGGCAGCAATATCCTGCCGAGTGTTTCTGAGATAAACACAAAAAACCTATCACTACGAAAGGAAATTTCTCTAGAATCTATGAAACCTACATTCTGTTGAAAACAAGTTTTTAAAAACAATTGCCCTCATGGTTTTCCCTTTATATACGCATATAAATAAATATTTATCCTTTAAATGTGGCTATTGCTGTGTTTGCTACAAAACAATGAATATTGCTGCTTTTGCTATTTACATAATTGGATATTGCTATCTTTGTAAGGATGTTTCAGTCTAAAATCGACGTGACTTCTCACTTTGGTACGAAGCGGCTATTTTGTCGTGTGACATATGTGGACATTGCTGGCTTTGCTTTTTACACTACGAGTTTATCGCTGTCTTTGCTTTTAATATTTATTTTTAAACATGATTTTGGAAGGCATAGAGCTCTATATTTCCTATTAAATCTTGAATTCAGTATATTCTAAATTAATAATCCTAGGTGACTACATTCAAAACATTTCTTAAATATTGATGCCGCTGCTTTTATACCCCATTCTTCTTAAAATTATAAATACCATTTTACAATAAATCTTTCTGTCCGACCGTTGAGTTCTCCATCTCTTTTTCACAGAAACATTTGTGTATAAAGAGATTTGTGATAAAAGTATCATGAGGACTATTGTATAAAGGCGTTATAAACGATTAGTGAGATTTTATCCATTATAATAAAATACATTTATTCTTCACGTTACATGCACAGCCTAAAAGCAAAATGATCGATTTAATTTATCGTCGATCCTTTTAACAAACTCTTTTAACAAACTCGTCGCTAAGCGGCGAATTTGAAATACTACTCTAAATGAATTTTCACCCAACGTCACAATTTGTAACCGTTTAATATGAGCTAACTTTTAGTTTATGATAACAAAATACTTAATATGCTACACCTAGCGCACTCTAGTAAAGATATGGGAAACTAAGTGCTATGTAGGTTTGTTCAAGATAATAAATGTCAGGCTGTGCAAAAACCAGTAATCGTGTTTCATTACTAACATCGTAGCTAACCAGATTACCTACTCCTCGGACACAGCGTAGCGTAGCACACTTCAATTTGTCTTTCGCAATGTTTTTTTTTAAATCGATATCTCTGAAAGTCAATAATTACACCGTTGCATTTTGTACACTTTTAGCTCACTTTTAAATATTAAAACATTTCATTTTTAACTGTCATCGCATTTTTTCTTACCCTGGCTCAAGGCGTGAGATCTCCTCTTGCTTTAAATGATCTCAAATAATAATGCCCAGACAGTATTAAAAATGACAACCCAAATCGGGCAATGTGATAAACAATTATTAAAACTGAATAATTCATTACACTGTCCGGGCATTATGAATATTGCAAAGTGTTTGTTGGGCAATTTGATATTTTACGTACATCTGGCGGGACGCGGGAACCGATAACAAATGCATGACGCGCACTGACCAGGTTAGGTTAGGTTAGATTAGTAGGCAAGATCACACGGGAGCACGCCTCACATTGAATGGGGCTGGTATAGAGAGAGTGACAAAGTTTAAATACCTTGGAAGTATCCTAGCGGAAGACCTCGACCCAGAAACCGAAGTCAATTGCAGAATTGAAGCATCGCGAGCTGCTTTTAACAAAATGAGACAGATATTCTGCGATGACAATCTTAACCTTAAACTTCGACAGCGACTGGTCAAATGTTATATATGGTCAGTCCTGCTGTACGGAGTGGAATCGTGGACCCTCAAAGTGAGTAGCATGAACCGGCTGGAGGCGTTCGAAATGTGGATACATCGGAGAATGCTCCGGATACCCTGGACGGATATGGTCAGCAACACAAGAGTTCTTCAAAGAGCTAGAGTGAATAGAGAGTTGCTGACAAATATCAAAATCCGAAAAGTATCGTATTTGGGTCATGTGCTCAGAGGAGAAAAATATGAATTGCTCCACCTGATTCTTATGGGCAAGATAGAGGGTCGTAGAGATGTTGGAAGGAGACAAATTTTCTGGCTTCGCAATATACGCGACTGGACGGGCATAAGAAGTGTTGGAGAGCTGTTTCGTGCTGCCCAGGACAGGGACGCTTTCTCTCGGGTGATAGTCAACGTTGGGGGGACCTGACATGACACCAAAAGAAGAAGAAGAAGATCAGGTTAGGTTAGGATAGGTCAGGTTTAATGATTATACCGTCACACAATTAAACAATTTAACATGAAACACGTATTTTTTATTATTCTGCCCGATAGGTGAAGGACATTATTTGTAATGCCCGGTCAATATAATTATTTCAACAGTTGTTATCATGTTGTTCCTATCACATTGGGCATTTTTCCACTTTTTTGGAATTTTTTCATTGGTCCACAACAATGAGGGCAGACCCACCGCTTACCCAGGATTGTTTTATAAAGATCCTATATCGGTCCTACTCATTCGTCGCCAGCTTGCCATTTTTTAATGCTAAAAGCAACCGTGCAACCCAGCACCGCAAAGCAGAATTGGGCCGCACGGCTGCCATCCAAAATTTTGCTCTCATTGTTCCGTCACTTCTTTATTATTTAAAAAAATATACATAAACCACCAAAACATTTCAATACAGAAAGTAATATTTCAATACATTAACACATAAGCATATACAAAACACTAAGTGTATAATAACAGTATAAAGGTACAAAGGAAAAAACAGAATGTAAGGAGCAAACAGGTAGGGTATAGGAAAAGAAAACTCCCTTTTGGGTTAAACAGACAGCACAAAAATAAGTACATAGAAATATGGACTTACGCACATGCACCACGGCTGGCACATACGATCCAAGATCAAAACAAGATTAAGCAATCAAGAATATATACTACCACTGTTTAAGCGCCGAAGGATTTCCCACCTGGAGACCCACACCCGCAGAAACGCCCTGAACAGTTCCAGGTTCAACTTCCGAATCTTCTATCATTTCCTCTCTCGCATCCCTCAACAAAACACAGCTCCAGAGAATGTGCTCCGGCGTCTGCCTAACCCGGCTGCAGGTACACCACGGGTCCGGAGCAAGCCCTAGATCGTGGAGCTTGCTTCTAAATTTTCTAACCATCTTGTGGCTATGGATCATTCTTTGGAATAAGCAAAATATAGAATAAGCAATATGTCATTTTATTTTGAGACAGTTAATTGAATATTTCGAAGCTACATGTATGGAAGTAACATTGCGAGCTAAAAAATAATCACGTTGACCTAGACGACACCACGACAACTGAGTTTTTGTTGCTTCGCACAAACAAACTTTCCGCTTTATAATTATGACGACTTACAAATTGTACGTTGAAACAACATTTCTCTTGGAAATAGTATGAAAATGTAGGTTTTCACACAAATGTTTCCACGCTCCGTTTCACTATTTAATTGGCTCAGGTCCTTCTTTTGGCGTCGTTCTGTAATTAACGTCCCGAGCACTTCCCATTGGTCCTCCGCCTAGGCGCGTCATCAATATGCAAATGAAATCTAAAAGAATGTCGCTCCTTTACGGAAATGTGCTCGGATGCTGTAACGAGATGTATTCGGCCGGTGTACTGAGATGTACTCCAAAAGGCGTAATGATCATCGTAGGGTAATTTATTATTAAAAGTGACAAAATATTAAGGCTTTCAAAGAAACATTCGGATAACAGAATGTTAGTAAACTCAGTAAAAACCACTACCAGATTTACGGTCTAACGGTTTCGAGACGTACCCGTCTCTTCGTCAGGACCAACACTACACTACTACTACTAAAAATCAAAATACTATATATAAAAAAAATTATTGAAAATGTAAAAAATATTAACTAGAAAAAATGGCAAAAAATAAAACAAATATTTAAACGAATTTAAAAAATTATAATTACGCATCACAAACAGATATTCCATTACTTTCGTCATCAGACATGTTAAATATTAAATTACTTTCATCGGTGAAATCGTCAAATGCAATGTCCCGTTCCCAATATTGGCGTTCTATTTTGCATACATGACTGCAGATATTATTACCCTGTGATGAATCACCTGTTTCTATAGATTTTTTTTCTTTTTTTATTTTATTATTTTATTTTGAACTCTAAGATGATTTAAATGCTACGCGGGAAAAAATTGAGCTAAACCCACCTGGCGGAGTATTGGCGCTACAAAAATTTGGGGATGATGAAACGCTAGTATTGGGACGGAGTTAGTAGCGATTGATCGGATATAGGTTACGAGCAGTTAATATTCAATTCTTATAAAACATATTAATCTTGTGGTAAAGCCGCGTTTGGTACAAATGGTTGACGATCGGCGCGGTCCGAGCGGTCCACATGTGCTTCCCAAAAAAAATACTGAACACGGCTTTCGTAGATTTAGGTCGCGTTTATTGCAGTTTAAGCCGTTAAAAAACCGATTAACGTCTACTCTAAGGTGACGATGATATTGACAGTTCCACGAGGTTTCTGAATTATTGACTTTTTTGCTCGGGTTTTGAAACCGTTTAAGAGCCGTATATCTTCATCTCGAGTGGATCCCCGTGCAACAGAGAGGCAGAATATTGAGCAAAACTAAGGAAGGCAGGTCTAATCGGGGGATCGCGAGAGGAAAACGCCCATAAATAATTTATAATAATTGGCCGTGAAGCACGGATAAAACGTACACTATGTACCAGAGGGGTGACCTTAACTGAGCGGATAATGATTTATTTTCGTTTCGCGGGAATCGGATAACGTAGGCAGATAGGAAAGTTAACTATAATTCCATTATATTTATCTGTAGACTAACGCTCTGTCGAGAAGCGAATAGTGATTCATTTCGTTTCGCGGGAGTCGGATAACGTAGGCAGATAGGAAATTTAACTATAATTCCATTATATTTATCTGTAGACTGACGCTCTATCGAGGAGCGAATAATGATTCATTTTCGTTTCGCGGGAGTCGAATAACGTAGGCGGGTAGAAAAGTTAACTATAATTCTATTATATTTATCTGTAGACTAACGCTCTTCAGGCTTTTACAACAGATAGGTAATTGTGCAATGACGGTATATACGGTTAGGAAAGAGATAACGATAAAGTGTAAGCATATTAATGGCACGACAAGAAAATAATATACTCGAATATAGATACAATATATTAACTATGTAATCACTACAAACCTGTCCGACGTTAGCGTAGTTTCAACAGGACGGGTAACGTGTATACGTTTGGCTATTCTAGCTCAGATTTCGCCGGGTTTGGTAGTAATAACCACAAAACGTAATTGGAACAAGTGTATCTAGATAAGAATATTGTAAATAAAATAATATGAATTTGCGGCCCATATACACATGAAATAAAAGGATAAAGCGTATGGGGATCTTATAGATGGATTGATAAATGAAACAAATATATATAGGAGTAAATGCAAGTAAAAAGCAAGCATATAAGTACCAAAACATAGGAGAACATAGTGTGATAGAAATTCGAAGACGGGAGGAACAATAATGTGAAGTGGAACGGATATAGCAAGCGCATGTAATAATGATAAACGTACAAATACAGACAACTACTTGAGACCGATTCGACAGATACTAGCAATCTTTGAACACACCTCTAAGAACATGGTGAGCGGTAAATAGTTATCAGCGGAGGCGTCCAGTGCCTTGGCAATGAATGAGCACTGAATTAATCCGACGCCTTGCCTGCGGCACTGGAGGTTTATTTACTTATTTGTTTTATTTGTTTTCATTTATTGGGTTTCTTACAGCCATATAATTAATCAATCTTTGAAGAAAAGACAATAATTGATGCACAGAGTTTTGGGCCAATTACGCGAAACACATACATACAATCGATAAAAGAATAATAAAAACATGT